>CM066036.1:40416966-40518811 GCA_033557465.1 Ichthyophis bannanicus
GGTACTGTCAGCCCAAAAAGATCCGAAACGTGTATCCACACTGACCCCACATCTCCCCAACGTCTTCTGTTGTGCCCTGTGCACAGTGTCCATCCACACACTGCATGGCTATAGGCTACGCATTGGATGTTCCAGTGTAATGACAATGCAGTGGTTTGCAGCAGATATCTACCTGGTCAGAAACATCACCCCGGATAACCATCACACGCACACGAACAACACCTCTATGTGGGAATATATGCAATACATACCCGTGAATATCTCTGCAATCAACCTCGCCGCCTTACCTCTGTGCCCGCCTGTGTGGCACCACGCCATGTGACAGGGGGTCAAGTGGATCCTCCGAAACACATCCAGATCCTCATTAATCTCTGCAGGAATATCATGCCTGAGAGCAATGTTGTGCAGGATGCAACAGGCTAGGATTAGTCTCTGCAACAGTCCATTGGCTCATACTGTACGTCCCCACCCCTGTCCCAATCGCAGACACCTGAAGCTACTTTTCCAACACGCCAAAGTTGCGCTCTATGACAGAGCGGCTTGGAGGCATGGGCCCTCATTGTACACAGCTCTGCACTTGGTCTGTGGCTGACGCCACAGTGGTCAGCATCCCTGGTCGACACCCATACCCTGCATCACCCTGCAAAACGAAATGTTACAGGTGACTACCTGGACGCATGCCAGCACAATTGACCACGGTAGGACTTAATAACCAAGATGCATCACACCTCATGACAGAAAGCTCTGACACAGAAATGTACATTTGCCAAAATAAGACCTCTGGTGATAGCAATGGAACAAAGGGCCTCGTGATTCTGTGCAGACATGCCAACCACCACCACAGGCCCAGTTGTGCCTCCACAGAGACGCTATGTGTAGCACATGCGTCTTGTTATGCAGTTAATGTTATAAAGCCCTACCACCACCAAGGTTAGACTAAACCATCCAATACACAGATAAACATGTGAAATGTATATGTTAGCAAACTAAACACCACAATAATGTGTTGTGAGGCAATGTAGGTGCCAACACACAACATGTCCTGCCTGGAGGTTCTGACAAGATCAACACACGCTCACGCTCCACACCCCGTGTCCTGAAAGGTCTACATATCTACATATAGCATCCTGACCCCATATGCTGTTTCTTTGCTTGTTTGACCACCAACCATGTTAGTAGACACCCTTGGCATTGTCCCCCATCATGTTCCCATCCGTGTTGATCAGCGCTCCACAGAATTGTGCACACTGTAGCCCACATGAGCCTACCAATATCACAGTTACTGAGTTGTGACTACATTCCTGTGTATGTGCTACCAATACCTCTCTGTATGGCCCCAAGTTGGCCCCTTGCCCTTGCTGTCACCCTTACCAAATGCTGAATAACAGCAGGATAATCACATACAATGATTCCTACGTACCAACACATCTCCAGTTGCCCAAGGTAATGCAAACCCTAGACTATTTTCCCCCCCCTGCCATGGCACAGGCCGAAACCATTAACATTCCGATGCAAACATGTACTCCCATTTGCAAAGGTCAGGAACATACATCATACGTCTCAACCCCCCCCCCCCCCCAGAGCTACCATGAACTGGCTAACAACCCCCGTACTGAGTGAGTGAGTTGCCGTCACACACACATGACCAGTGTTAGGTGCATTGATTGTCAAGGACAGTAATGTTACAGGACATACCGCAGTTCTCATCCAAAGCCCCGTCTGCACAGCTGGGTGAGAAGGACACTCAAACCCCCTCCCCCTCCCTGTGGCCACATGAAATACACACACAGGTAAGCAAACTACAACCAGATACACATCTGCACAGGTGCATAGTTCCAACACCACCATCAGCACGTTTATCACAGATATTGTTTCACAACTGATGTTACATGTCCAATCATGTCCCCTGTTACTCAACGTGTACAAACCCCTAAGGATGTAAACTCCGAACATTCCTCTGTCTGCTGAATGTGAGTTTAATATCCAACTGCACATAGAGGAAAAGGCGCACTATATGAGAGATGTTACTCAAACACACACAAATATGCATGATGTCATGATATATTTGGAAATACTCACCCAGCAATATACAGTCCCCATACTGGTCCCTCCTCAAATTGCTGAAATAGTGCTGAGCGATGCAGGATATAGGATTCGTGGGTGGACCCTGCAAACCTTGGGACCACATTCAGAATATGCAGATTAGCATCAAATAAAAACTGAACATTCAGGGAATGGTAGTGTTTGCGGTTGCGGAACACCAACTCCCTGTCTCTGGGCGGGACCAGGGCAACATGTGTGCAATCAATAGCTCCCATCACGTGTGTTATCACGGCTAACGCCGCAAAGGCTTGTTTCAGGGTCCCCCACTGTTGCCTATTGTGGGGAATCCTATGTAATTCCCCACCCGGCTGACCATGGCACGCAGTACCTGGTGAAGACAGCGTGAGAAGGTGGGGCGGCTCATGCCACCCCCTGCTGCCACAGATGACTGGAAACAGCCAGAGGCAAAAAAATGTAAGGCAGCAAGGAGCTGGACTAACCCGGTATGGCATGGGACCGGTCAGTCAGGGGCTCCAGGTCAGGTCTTAGATCCTCATAGAGCCCCCTAATAGCCCTTGTGCTTAGTCGGTAAACGGAGATGACCTGGTCCTCACGCATGCCCTGGAGCTGGCCCCTGGGCCTGTATAGTCGAGTATGCCGAGCCTGCACCTCGGCACGCCGACTGCGCCGTCTACGCACAGCAACAATCTCTGTGCCCGCCTCCACAGGAGCAGGTCTGATTTGCTGCGGGTCCACACCCATGCCCTGTGCCACAGCCACATGGACACCATATCCCCTGTCCAGCAACCGCAGCATCTGCCCACGTCTTCGGGCACATGCAACAACATATATCTCCGCCATCAATCCCTCCACTGTGGTCACACACACACACACACACACACACACACACACACCTCCCGAAACACTGGACACCTTACAAAACAATACAGACCTAGCCACACAAGACCAGACACTACAGACAACACAACAAAGACACTACAATGAGCACTACAATCACTACATACCACAATACAACACTACAAACGCTACAGAACCCACTACCATCAGCAGTACATGCACTACAAGCACAACCACAACAGCAAACACTACATACACTACAAACAACACTATTAACAACACCTGCTCTCAGCTCTCTCTATCTCCCAAACAACACTCGCCGCGCCTACAAAACAACCCTCATGTGGCCAAATGTTCAGCATCATTTTATATAGGTAAATGGATGTCCGTAGAGTGCGCATGCGCCGTTGTGCGACTTCGCCGCTTGTGCGCGGCGCCCCTGTACAACAGTTTGCGCATGTGCAATCCGATACGCATGGGCGTTTGCCTGTGCGCGCCGCACACGTTCAAATGATAGCGCATGTGCGTGTGGATGTGTGCGAGGCGCATGTGCAATTTGATGCTTATGTTTGTTGGTTTGTGCACGGCGCCCATGTGCATCTCGTTATGCCTGTCTGGATGCGTTGCCTTTGCGTGACGATGCACACACAAACGCACATGCGCAAAGAGTTGCACATGAGTGCCTCGCACACAACCAAACCCACCAACGAACGCCTATGCGTAAGTGCAGTTACGCACCGCGCACAAGCAGCAACCGTCGCACAATGTCGCATGCGCAATGTAACCAACGTGCAAAACAAATATAAAAACACTACACGCCTGGAAAACGTTGAGGGTTGTTGGAGGACGTATAGTTTTGTGAGAGATAGGTTGTGGAGGAATAGGTTGGTGAGGGTTCATAGTAGGAGGTGTGTTGTATCTGTAGCCAACTAGTTTGTTGTTGTCATTTGTCTCTGTACTGTTGGTGTATTGTTCCGTTTACTGTGTTGGTTTATTGCTATTGAGTATATAGCTGTTGTGTCTGTGTTGTACGTGGTGTAGGAGAGGCAGAAGGGATGATGTGCGGTGAGGAGGGGAGTGGGGAGCGGACATGTGAGAGGAGGGTGATGGATGAGCAGAGTGAAAGGGATAGAGAGAGGGATAGAGAGGGGGACAGAGAGAGGGAGAGGGGGAGGGATAGAGAGAGGGAGAGAGAGAGGGGGAGAGGGTGGGATAGAGAGAGGGAGAGAGAGGGGGAGAGGGAGGGATAGAGAGAGGTATAGGGGGAGGGCGAGTTTGGGAGAGGGTGAGGGTGAGGAGGTGGGCCCACCAGTGCCACTGGGGCCAGGACCTGCAGGCCCTATGGAGGGTGAGCCATCAGCAAGGGGCCAGCCTGCTCCCAGCAGACACACTGGGAAAAGGAAGAGGGTCCCTGTGCCTGAAAGCCTGAGAAGGAGGGCCACACGGTTCACAGATGGGGAGAACCACAACCTCCTATCCATGGTGCTAGAGCAATACGAGGTTCTCTTTGGCAGGCTGAGCACACGGACATCAACAGCAGGGCGGAATGCGGCGTGGGAGGAGGTAAGCAGAAGCGTGGCTGAGGCAGGGGGACACCCGCGGGACATAGAGAGCCTCAAAAAGAGGTTCTCCGACATCAAAAGAGGTGTGCGCCAGCACATGTGTGAGGACGAACAGCATGCACGTGGCACAGGTGGCGGCGGCCCCCTACCAACCATGCTCAGCCCCCTGGAGCAGCAGCTTGCACAGAGACTCGGTCCTGTCTACACATATGGGCTGCCTACGGCCCTGGACACCGCACACACACAGGCTGGTTTTTATGCTTCGCATATACATTACGAATCTTGACCCCCTTGGGTTCTCCATTGTGTAGATAGTTTTGTGAGTGCAGTTGGGATTGTTTGCTATCTGCCGAGACGCATCTACAGGTACAAGCAGGAATGAGCCATCACATATGTGACTGTCAGTACCGACAGAGCCTGCACGGGAATGCTGCCCAGCTAACGATCATAACGTATTTGGCAACATCCCTTGCGCCTGCGCGCTGAACTGCCTCCTTCTCCAGAGCCTCCCTTCAGTGTTTGAGGCTCCATGGAGCCCGAAGGTCGTCCTACTGTCTCCTTAGAAACCTTTGTGTGAAAATGATGTGAACACCTATCTCCCTTTTTATCGTGTGTGTTCGGATGTATGTGCAACCGACACAGGTACCACTGGGGGTGTATGTACTGAATCGTGATAAACATTTTCCGCATCCTCATGTCCCAACCTCTTGGTGCACAAGGCCTGTGCATAATGGAGCCAACGTCACTGAGGGGATGCTATGACTGTGGAAACAACGTTTCCTGCTTAAACTCCATTTACTGTTGTCCAACCAGTATAGGTCATGACCATTTCCCGCCTGCATTGCCTTGTCCAAACACGGTGCTGGAAGCATGACGTCCTCAGGTCTCCCTCGATAACATTTGTCCCATGCCACATGGGGTACAAGCTGTCCCCACTCTACAGGATCAGGTAACCCACACAACATCTCTGAGGACTAGTTAATGCTTGCGTGGTACGCCTCATGGCCAGCATGGGGATGGCTCCGTCCGTACCCTCAAACAAACATTGCCCTCACATAGGCTGCGGGAGCCACCTGGCCCCAAAGCATCAAAGGGGTTGCAGTTTGTTCCAGGGCCTCACCCCTCACAGAACATACCACAGCCATGCTTGCCGTAGATATCCGCTTCCGAGCAGTACCGATATCGTGTCACTAGCAACGGTATGTAGTGCCTCTCCCTCCCCCGACGCATGTCATTGCATGTCCTTGTTACCGTCCAAAACAATGTATAACACTCAGACCGGGTTCTGTGTGTTGGCATTGCTGATACCGATGTCCGTACCATCAACGCATACTTCGATCGAGTCACCCTCTTAGATGCCTACTCCATGACCGATATGTACTCCTGAGGATTGGGTCACGATGTGTTTTTGAAACTGCACATTGTTGTTTCAGGATACGCACGTCTACGGAGACTTGCTATGCCACGCCAGTTGTCCTGGTGCCCGCTTCAGCAGCCACCGATGACAACATCAAGGGCTGTACTATTGATACCCAGTGTGGAGTTGATACCCGGAGTGATCAATGCAGTACCTCCTGCATTGTCTCCTGATCGCAAGTGCCTCCACACCACCACTAGGTGTTGTGTTCATAATCAGTCTGCACCCTCTGGTGCTGAGGCTGCTACTGCAAACCTACCTTTGCCATGGATGTTTTCCCTTGGATGACCTTCGTCTCAGACATTCCACCTTGACATGGCAACCTATCTGGCTATTCCCATCCCTGACCTTCCGCTTACCACTGGCGCCACTGCAGGAACGGACAACCTAACGTCTCTTATAAATCCTTCTTCGCAGGTCTGCCTCCTGGAAATGTGGATATCACCTTGGAGGGCTCCTCCTCCCCCTGCCTCAGCAACTGATGCTCTGTATGAGGTGGCACCCTCTCCAGGATCTCATAATACCCGACCCCCCACCATTCCTTGGTAGTGGAATCAGCAATGCGGAAGGTCAAACGTTAAACGGAGCAGTCATCCTGTCTGCCAGGTCGTGCTTCTAAAGCACATGATGCTTTTGGACGTCACAATGTCCAAACGTCTATGCTGCCATCCCGGATGATATCCCATATGTGTTATATGAGTCACGCCCTCCAGGAGGTCACACAACACCTGTCCCGTTTGAGGCCCTTCGTGGCAGAGTCAAAGGTAGCTGACTACTCATAACTTCTAAGTCCTAGGCATGGTATATCATAATTCTCTCACGTGCTTATGTTGACCCTTGTGGGTCTGTAGGCATATCCACTGGTACACCCCATTGTAGCACGTTGCAAGGGTTGGCTCGAGGTTGCAGGTCTGAATAGATGGCCTCAACCTACTGTGGCACAATCACCATGTACTGGAGAAAGCCTCATCAACAAGGAGGTTGTACGTCAGTTTGCCCACTGTTCATCTGACGTCCCTAGGGCTACAGGCCATTCCAATCCACCATCAGTGTCAGGGGGTAGGAAATGTCCCACCTGACCCTCTTTCTTTTGGAAATGAGGAGTTGTCAGGTCTCCTGCCCATCATGCAGATGTAGCACAGCGAGGAACACCTCAGCATGGTCTGATGTTTACAAAGTCTAGGCAGCCGCAGCATTCACACAAATCATAGGTGTCGGGGAACTGTAACATACAGTTAGTGTATTCTCATAGGTGCCGCACTGGTGTTCCCCAGGAGACTACACTGCATACCCTTTCTCATGAGGTTAAGATGTCGGGATATCCTTGTTTTCTGGGTTATAGATCTGTCTTCCTCTCATCACTGAGAGGAGGGGGTACAACTATCCCATAATAGTGTCTGTCACAACATGAGCACTGTGCCATCAGCTGACGTCCCCTATGGGTACGTCACCCCTCCGTTACCTACATTCCACACCCTCTCATCCAGGACTTTCGTAGGCTGAGGGTTACCTTACTAAGATGCTCCTTAGCCTCCTTTTCAGGGTATTGCTTGTCCTGCCATGAACATATGTGCTGGATAACTCAGTAGACAGGGACAGGACCATCCCCTGTCCTTTGTTCCATTGCCCATGTCCGCCACCCATCTATTTCTACAGCTGCTGTGCCTGCAGGAGGCACAGTGATTGCCCTGCAGACACATCCCACATGTTCCTGTTTCTCTATCTCACAGTTCCTGTTCAACCGTAGTAGTGGTTCCAAGCTAGTCCATGGTTATTTTCACTCATTGTAGGCTGAACACCTCTTATCTCTGGACAACTCCTTCCAGGGGATATGGCACTGTATCTGCTTACAGACAGTTCATTCAAATTCAACCTCCATATGCTCTCTGCACTCTCAGAGAGCTCATCCACTATGAGGGCCCTGATATAGAGCGAACACCATCCTCATAGGGCGACGCTATATGGCTAGACAAGGTTTATGACCCCATCAGAGGTCTGTGTGGGTTTACTGCAACCTCTGGTTTTGTATTGTATAGAGGGTGGAATGTTCATGCATGACTATCCACGGCTACTGGGAACGCATAGTACCGCCATATCCCTCCAGTGTGTCCCCTTGGTATCCGTCGGCTGGATTTCTGTACCTTTGCCATGTTAGATATCTAACAGATGTTAGCCATGTCCGCACAGACTGGGCTTATCCCCTGTTGTCACCCAACCATCCTGGTGATTCGCTGTTTGCAATACTGCATCCCTGTATGCCATGGAGATTGATGATCATTGTATCTGTCAGGTGGGCTTGGCCTCCTGTTACGAATAGAATGTCTCACACTCACATACCCCATCCCAAACTAACTGTGGGGCTCAGTGGCAGACATGTGTCGTCAAGAATAAAGTCATGTATGTGAATAGGTCCTCATAACTCTACATACATATGTCAATTTGCTGCCGGTGCATATTCATGGGCCACATATATATAGAGATAAATGTGTGTATATATAGATATAGATATAGATCTAACTATACATAGATATATATGGATATAGAGATAGAGATAGAGAGAGATATAGATAGATAGATAGATAGATGGATACATATAGATATGTGTTTTATTATGAACATTATATACAAACATATAAATATAGCTGCCTATGTATATATGTCCACACATGTCTCCAAACATATCCTGAAATACAGATATGTGCGTATATCTGTACCTAGATATGTGTCTGTGGGGATACCTCGTAGGGATTGATATATGTTACATACGTTCACCTCACTGTCCATGTAAGAGAGTGAACTGACTGACGTATCAGACAGTGTATATCCCCATCCGCACACTATTCTTCAGTCTGAAGAGCCTGTTATGCACTATGATGCAGTATGATGCTATCAGCATCCATGTCTACTTAGGTTCCCTACCCTTGAAGCTTCGTGCGTATATGTCTTTCATATCTCTTAGCAGCTTGGACAGACAGTGTACATGTATTCCCTTTTGATGACACATCTATGTTACTAGGGAATGCGGTTACCCCCATAACCGCTCTCCCCGCAAGGACTGGGATAGGTGTCTCAGTCGGTCGGTCTGCGTCTGTCATACCTAATTATTTCGGAAGATGGGTCTCCAGAAGGTCCCAGATGTGTCCCATAATGCTTGCCATTGGGGACGTGCCATCACAATCCAAACCAGTTGACACCTGGATCACCTGCTCGCTCCAGGTAGGCCCGTCATCCCCACTGCTGTGATGTCGCCGTGACAATCCCGTCACTACGTATCCAGCAGACCCCATCCTGCCCTCCACCCCTAAAATCCAGTCCGTAAACATTATATATGTGAGTTCATATGATATGTGTAATGCACTTATCATGCATACTGCGGACTCCCCCCCCCCCCCCAGTAGTCCTTCGGTGAGTTGTTTGTCTTTCATTGAAGGTCCATTCATCCCAAATCCCACCCTCCATCCCACATGGGATGGTGGAGATACGTGAGGGACTGATGCCCACCTGTGCCTCGGCACTGCAAATCTCAGGGAGCTTCCCCTGGCCTCCATAGCTAGGGAGTCCACATATGTGAACACACATTCCTGCTTGTTTCCGGAGCTAGGTGTAACAGGTGATGTCTGTGAACAGCACGTAGTAGTCTGGACAACCCTCCCAGCTCCCCATGAGTTTTATCCTTTCAGCTATCCTCCTATTCGCAACTCACCCTTGTCTCAGCTTGGGAACCCTAATGGAGAGAGGCTCTGGAGAGGGCAGGACGTCAGTGTACAGGCCCCAGGTATGCTGCCCAAGGCTTACTGTTTGGAAACGGGTAGGTATGCCTGTGCAGGCTCCATTGGTTGCCGATGTACCCATATGTGGAGACTGATTCCTGCTTTTCCCAGAGATCACCTTTTACAGGTATGTAACTGTGCTAGCATTTAACTATGCTGCTGTCAGAGGTGTGTGCTCTACACCTTCATACCCTGTTCTGTGAAACAGAAACAGAACACACTCACACCCCAAAGGTTACATCAAGCCAATACCAGGAGGTGCAATACACAGGGGGACAGCTGAATAGTGTTCTCAAAGACATATGTCACGTAGCCAACATAGGCTGGGTTGTGGTGTCAGCCACGGGGGCAATAGGTGTCCCTATAAGGTGCTCCTCCCCCTCCAAAATACCAGTGGGACTACACCTTGCCCACTAACGTTACACAGTGTGTGACAGGGTAGGTCACTCCACAATATGGAGCAGTTGGACACTGCAGATCTGGCAGGCGTAGAGGTCATGCACATCACACAACGCGTTAGATCTGTGACTGTGCTATCGCCGTCTGTCACCTCACAGTCACATGTGCACACGGCAAGCAAATGTGGACATATGTGACTGTTGGAAAGGACTGAGAGACCACAGTGTATGACATAAGGAGCGTATCTCAAGAGCAGTGCATGTACGCCTGGCATCACAGCAGGTACCGAGTGCAGCATGGTGTCTGGTAACCTTCCCTATCACATGTGTCTGATAATGACTTGTCAAGGTGCAGTGATACACGTATGCCCATGGGGTAAGGGCAGATGTGTCATACAACACCTGACCCTGTGGGGACATGAAAACATGGCCTGTGTTGGGACGATGACATCTGTCCTGAGTTAAACATGTTGTACATCCTCAGAGCTGCAGACATCTGTGTATTGGCCTGTGTCACCATGTTCTGTTGCCATGTTCCAGGGACACATTCAGCATGTGTCCCTCATCCTATCAGTCCTCCAACCTGTCCCAGACATGTCTACGTCTAACAACCCCTTACCTCCACCCACAACACTGCCTCTCCTCAGCTGTCATATTGCAGTCGCCTGTGAGATGTGAATGTGTATGTGCCATACTATACACACAGTGCTGCATGTGCCTGTCAATGGCCCAGTGTTGATTTACATTGGTAGCTACCTCCATTGTATGTTGGAGACAAACACATGGAGCACTGTGATGACAGTATGTCCCAATGTGATATGCCCTTCAAGATGGCAGGCACACCCACACCGGTGTATGCAATTACAGGTGTACCTGTCAGTTATGTGCATCCGTGTGTGCACATATGTTGGCCAGGTGGTTTGAGAAATGGGGTGGGGGCTAAATGCACAATTGGAGCAGACTCAGAGGCATGGCAAACACACAAGGTGTGCAGAGGGTACACACACACCTGTTTCCCTGGTACAGGTACATGTTGCAGAGAGACAGGTATGTGAGTGTGCAGGGGGCCCTGTCTGCAGCACACGTGTTGGGTCCCCACACCAGCAGGTATGTGTATTCTGCAACACACACGTATACGTAGCTGTATTGCACAGTCATATGTGTGTTGTCATCTTGTGCCCACAATACAGGTGACTACAGTACAATGATGACACATGAGGAGGGGGGAGAGGAGGAGCAGGAGGAGGTGGCGGAGGGGGCTGCGATGCGTGCGAAACACATCATGGAGGATCCAGAGGTTGGTGTGTCTGGTGACAGCATAACCTCTGCCGAGGGGCCCGTGGAGGCAGACATGATGCGCGATACGACGATGGGTTCTCATTCACCAGCCGCAAGACATCCAACAAGCCAGGAGGTGTGTGGGGAGGATGTGCTGCTGGCACAGCTGAGAGCACATGGCAGATCTGCACGTCAAGATGCAGAAGGTGGGTGCAAAACTTTGTTACCCCCAATGTTTTGTATGCTGAGTGTTCATACAATATCAGCTGTGCATCGTATGGGAGTATCTTATATGTGATCCACTCCACACAATGGCCGGCCTACCTACATGACATAACACTATACCACATGTCAGGATTCCGCATGTGCAACACAGTAACTTCCCTGGGACATAACCTAGCACCTCTGCAATGCTGACATACAGCATAACATGTACAGTTTAACAAATATGTGTTGATGTTGATCTTAATCAGAGACACACATTCTGTGCACTCAGTCATGACGTGGTTATTAAGGCGTGCAAAGATGTGTCCCCACACACATGCGCACAGATGAGAGGCAACAGTGGTGACCAAGGTCTGGCACAACCACCACACACAAACCATTAGACCCTGTTTGGGGGGTGTGTGGTGGATGTCAGAGAATACCATACACAGCTGTGACATGTCTGCCTACCGTAGACTGTACAAATCCATATTTGTAGGGGGTTTTATATATATTTTATATATATATATATATATTTGTAGGGGGTATATCTTATATATATGAGAAGTTTATTGGGTCACTCTTTTTGATCCTATTTAAGTGCATAAGAATAATATATCAGCATTTTTGCAATTTTTGGAGCAATATTTTTATAATTACCGTAGACTGTAGACATATTGAACAACAGAACGGCACAGTGTATGTTAGCTCATCGCACTGTGCCGCACAACATAACAGCCTATGGTACATTCAAACCTACAGATGCACACATAAGTGAGATGTTGTTTATGTTGCAGCATGTTATGGGTCATAACCTCAATACGCCAATTGGAACAGCAACAGCCAGCCTCATCACAGCAGCACAGGCGTGTGACAGGTGAAACAATGCCCAATGTCCCCTGGTCCATTGCGAATCCGACCTACCATATGCAAACCTGAACAGTGTGTGTACTGCTATGTCACAACGACCCCACACCCTACAGTCTGTGTTTCTGGTGCAAAACAATCATACGATGTGGCATTAGCAGTTCAAATGTGTGTTGACACACATATTGTACAGTGTACAGAACTGACAGGGCGACTGGTCATGTCGGTATGGTTTGGGTGGCCTACAGGTCCTTGCAGACTCACTGTATGTACAATACAAAGGTATGCTGCTAGACATCCAGACAGGGCTATCCGCATGTGCCATTCCTCTCTAGATCTAACAATGTCTCTCACAATACCATGGGTTGGGACCCACACACCTGACCACACAGCTCAGCTCCTGGCCCCTTTTGTTCTTGGAATGAATATACACCACACAGGTGATACCCCTGCTGCCAACCTGGGTCACACATCCCCCCCCCAGCTCTGTCCCTAAGCACACATCCCTAGTGGCTATCATGTGCAGGTGTTTGCACATCATAACCATGTGTGTTCAATCGTGCCGTCTGTCCCCCTGTGCTGCATCATCTGGTGCTACCCATGCTCTGTCCACAACCTCCACATGTGTATGGAGGTGTACGTGCATTGTTATGAGACCTTTTTCTCTGTTGGCCCTAGGTGCAAGTAAACCTCTGTGTTCAGAGACACATGTGTCATCAGTGGACCTGGCCATGTAAGGCTGCTAATGCTGGTGCTGCCAGCGCATCTTGCAGAGTCACATCTGCTTGATTTGTGACCTGTCCATGCTGCACATATTAATACAAGTGTGGCGCCACCTGGCCTAGTTGTCCTCAAACAAACAGCATCACCAATGCAACTCCCCAGGTGTGGATGTTGTCCAGCGCACTTGCTGCACCCCCGTACAAAGTGGACATGTGTCTGCTATCTGTTCCTGGGCCTATTGTAATGTACGCATTATGTGGGCGTTTTTGCGCATCCAGTGTATACCTGTGTTCACCCCCACATCACACAACTGAGCAATGTGCTGTGTGTGGCTGGGACAGTATAATTGCTGACAAGGTTTTTCTGCTAATATGTCCATGTATTCAATATGGAATGTCCAATCACAAGGAGAATGTGGTGCTACATACGTAACATTGTTGTATGTGATGGTTGTTTACTCGGGATGTGTCTCATGGCCACCCTTTGTTCCACCCACAGGCAATCGTCAGGCAGCTGCAGCTATTTGCAATTCTGTGGACCTGTTACGGCAGGAACTTAGGGGATTGCGTGATGATGTGAGAGCCATGCCGTCAGAACGAATTGCTGTGGCCCTGGAGAGCATCGTTGGTTTGCTGCAACGCTCGGAACCACCTCCACCACCACCACATGCACAGCAGGGGCGTGCCCCAACAGGGGAGGGGGAACTGGGACGGCCCAGACGTGGGAGGCCACGGCGGAAAAAGTAATTCTGTGTGAATAAATGTATATGATTACATAGCTGCAACGTGTGCATACAATCATTGTCCCTGTGCTCCCCTATGTAGTGTGTGCATGCATGTTTTGCTGCTGAACATCTGACCAGCACCCAAGCAGTTTCCTGTTGTCCTGTTTGCAGTGGCAGGTACATCTACACAGATGGCACCACTTGTCGTGTGTCACCTGCACAGAGTGTGTTCATTGGCCCTTGGCTGTAGCATGCCCCGTTACACACCCCCCGATGTGGTGGCTGGGGAACTGCTCAGGGTTTGCATGATGACTACTCACACCCATCAGTATTTGCATACCCTTATACACCATACATTGATCGCATATGTGTGACCATTGCCCCTGGCTGGAACACTGATAACATGGCTGCGCAAACAACACCATGGCATGCATGTGGCATTGACAGACATGGGTGGCATGCATATGTGTTTGCCATATGACCACTGACAGATCTGTGGATGTCACGCCCACCCATGTGACATGGATGTTCCCGGGAATCCCTTCCGACGCAACAACGCATACGCCTACCAAGGTGTCACACACCCGCACACATGGATAGGACCCCATGAATGCATTTAGAGCAAGTCCACATATGACATCCATGTCAACTGTCAATGCATATCCTGTTCCACATACATATCCCATGCTTACATCCATGGTGAGTGTGTAAGGGAAACACATGACCATTGTGTCCAGAAAACAACGTCCACCTTTAATTGGAGTAACGTAAAAACAAAATGGCAACATGCCATACAACAAACACCCACAGCCTGTATGTTTGTGTAACACAGCACAGCACAGGCCACATGTGGCAGTCACAGGTGCCATCAATGCTGCCTGTGACGGTCTCCAGCAGATGAACGTTGATGTTGCAGCTGTGCAACATCAGCGTTCACCTGCTGGACAGCCCCCGTCAGACACTGCAGTGCATGAAACACCAAACGGATGTCGCGTCTCACGTCATCCACTGCCACCAACACATCGTGCATACACCTGCCAGCACACAGACAAACAGTCTCGGTGGTCTGTGTGCTGGCATGTGCATGTGATATGTTGGTGGCAGTGGATGGCGCGGTGACACTACGATGTCTGTCCCATGTTCCTGCCTGTGGTGTCTGACGGGGGTCCACAGAGACCTGTGCTGTGCTGTGTTCCCCCAAACCCCCCGCCCTGCCTGTTCCCCCCCCCAAACTCCCCCCCAATACCCCCTCCACCCATGCTAACACCCCCGCAGGGACATCCCCACCATGCCCCCCCCCCACCCTCCCTCCCCCGCATCCCCCACACCTTGCACAACATGCCCATCCGCTGGTGAATGGTGGCCCACATTCCCCTCCTCCCCATCTTCCCCCTCCACGTCAGAGTCCAGCACCTGCACTACCTCGTCCTCATTGGGCCCCTCCTCCTCATCTGCATCCTCTGACCCATCCACATCCTCTGTCTGCAGATCCGCCACCTGCGCCTCCTCCTCTTCCTCCTCCTCCTCCTGCACCTCCGCCACCTCTCTCTCCCGTCCACGGCGTGTGGTGGGCCGTCTGAGGGTGGGTGGGGAGTCTCCGGGTCCATCACTGCTGTGGTCTATATATGGGAAAGATTACATACATTACAGGCCGTCCATGTGTGTCACATAACACCTGTACATATGCAGGTAACACACCGGCTGGTAGGTCAATGTGACATTTGTTGATGAAAGTTATTCCTGGGATAACTCACCATCTTGGTGTTGTCCCGGCCCCCTGCTGAAACGCTCAAGATACTCCGGGTGGTACAGCCTCAGTTCACGGGCCTTCTTCCTCAGGTCCTCCACCTGTGGATATGCAAACATAGGTTGGGGAAACAACATTCCGGCCTAAACACGTGATTGCACGACATGGACATAGAATATTGTGACCACCATCTGTCTGCTGCCTATCCCCTGCTGTGTGTTGTGAAGCTCACAGACCCATAGACTGTATGAGATGTGTAGACTATCCAACATAGCTGATATATATGCGTGACAGACATACCCTCCGTTACAGTCCGCTTTCCAGCCCCATGGGTGTTGTGTGTCCTACAGCACCTTAGCAGGGAAATGCATCATCTACGTAGGTCGTTTAAATGACAACCATACACAGGTGTCAGGACTCCTGTAGATGGGGAGAATGGATTAAACAGCATAGGCACACTCCACCATATCACCAGGGTGGGTGAGGGCCCCCTTTGAAGGCTTCTCTGTACTCCTGGGGATAGGGAGGATGGGTTAAACAACATTAGCACACATTCCCATATCTCCAGGGTGACAGATGGCCCCCTTTGAGGGCTTCTCTGTACTCCTGGGGATAAGGGGGATGGGTTAGACAACAGTATTTGACATTCCCATATCTACAGGATGACACAGGGCTCAGTGTGAGGGCCTCTCTGTACTCCTGGGGATGGGGATGTGGGGTTAAACAGCATTAGTAAACATTCCCATATCTACAGGATGACAGGGGGCCCCCTTTGAGGGCTTCTCTGTACTCCTGGGGATAAGGGGGATGGGTTAAACAACAGTATTTGACATTCCCATATCTACAGGATGACACAGGGCTCAGTTTGAGGGCCTCTCTGTACTCCTGGGGATGGGGATGTGGGGTTAAACAGCATTAGTAAACATTCCCATATCTACAGGATGACAGGGGGCCCCCTTTGAGGGCTTCTCTGTACTCCTGGGGATTGGGAGGATGGGTTAAACAACAGTATTTGACATTCCCATATCTACAGGATGACACAGGGCCCAGTTTGAAGGCTTCTCTGTACTCCTGGGGATTGGGAGGATGGGTTAAACAACAGTATTTGACATTCCCATATCTACAGGATGACACAGGGCCCAGTTTGAAGGCTTCTCTGTACTCCTGGGGATTGGGAGGATGGGTTAAACAACAGTATTTGACATTCCCATATCTACAGGATGACACAGGGCCCAGTTTGAAGGCTTCTCTGTACTCCTGGGGATTGGGAGGATGGGTTAAACAACAGTATTTGACATTCCCATATCTACAGGATGACACAGGGCCCAGTTTGAAGGCTTCTCTGTACTCCTGGGGATTGGGAGGATGGGTTAAACAACAGTATTTGACATTCCCAAATCTACAGGATGACACAGGGCCCAGTTTGAAGGCTTCTCTGTACTCCTGGGGATTGGGAGGATGGGTTAAACAACAGTATTTGACATTCCCATATCTACAGGATGACACAGGGCCCAGTTTGAAGGCTTCTCTGTACTCCTGGGGATTGGGAGGATGGGTTAAACAACAGTATTTGACATTCCCATATCTACAGGATGACACAGGGCCCCCTTTGAGGGCTTCTCTGTACTCCTGGGGATTGGGAGGATGGGTTAAACAACAGTATTTGACATTCCCATATCTACAGGATGACACAGGGCTCAGTTTGAGGGCCTCTCTGTACTCCTGGGGATGGGGATGTGGGGTTAAACAGCATTAGTAAACATTCCCATATCTACAGGATGACAGGGGGCCCCCTTTGAGGGCTTCTCTGTACTCCTGGGGATAAGGGGGATGGGTTAAACAACAGTATTTGACATTCCCATATCTACAGGATGACACAGGGCCCAGTTTGAAGGCTTCTCTGTACTCCTGGGGATTGGGAGGATGGGTTAAACAACAGTATTTGACATTCCCATATCTACAGGATGACACAGGGCCCAGTTTGAAGGCTTCTCTGTACTCCTGGGGATTGGGAGGATGGGTTAAACAACAGTATTTGACATTCCCATATCTACAAGATGACACAGGGCTCAGTTTGAGGGCCTCTCTGTACTCCTGGGGATGGGGATGTGGGGGTTAAACAGCATTAGTAAACATTCCCATATCTACAGGATGACAGGGGGCCCCCTTTGAGGGCTTCTCTGTACTCCTGGGGATAAGGGGGATGGGTTAAACAACAGTATTTGACATTCCCATATCTACAGGATGACACAGGGCCCAGTTTGAAGGCTTCTCTGTACTCCTGGGGATTGGGAGGATGGGTTAAACAACAGTATTTGACATTCCCATATCTACAGGATGACACAGGGCCCAGTTTGAAGGCTTCTCTGTACTCCTGGGGATTGGGAGGATGGGTTAAACAACAGTATTTGACATTCCCATATCTACAGGATGACACAGGGCTCAGTTTGAGGGCCTCTCTGTACTCCTAGGGATGGGGATGTGGGGTTAAGCAGCATTATTAAACATTCCCATATCTACAGGATGACAGGGGGCCCCCTTTGAGGGCTTCTCTGTACTCCTGGGGATAAGGGGGATGGGTTAAACAACAGTATTTGACATTCCCATATCTACAGGATGACACAGGGCCCAGTTTGAAGGCTTCTCTGTACTCCTGGGGATTGGGAGGATGGGTTAAACAACAGTATTTGACATTCCCATATCTACAGGATGACACAGGGCCCAGTTTGAAGGCTTCTCTGTACTCCTGGGGATGGGGATGGTGGTTTAAACAACATTAGCAAACATCCCCATATCTGCAGGGTGAGTGTGAGTGTACTTTGAAGGGTTCTCTGTACTCCAGGGGATAGGGGCGATGGCTTAGGCAACATTAGTGGGGATCCCCATAGCTCCAGGGTGATTGAGGGCCAACTCTGATGGCCTCTCATGGCTCCTGTGAATAGGCTAGTTGCGTTTGACAACATTGGCGCAGAACCCCTGGGCTGCATGGTGTAAGACAGACCATGTGATGCAGATTTCGCTAGCACTAAGGATTGGCCATATGTGTTAGCCTGCAGATGCAGCCCCAGCATCAGCACATGATGTTTCCGGAGACTATTTAGCAAGATCTCTGGCCTAGCTGTGTTACAATATGTTTTATCTGTTCAACAGAGGCAGATTGCATGACTGCAGGATTGCATCATGCCCTATGTGACCATATCCAGCAACACCTGCATACATGGAATACTACTCAGATGTGATACATAGAGATATCTACATGCGGTTGTAGCTGCTGTACATTTCTGCTGTAAACCACCTACACACAGCTGCATGGTCACCTACAATCACCCCAGTGTTTGTATATGGCTATTGTTATATGCTGCCATACCCTTACCTCACGTTTGTTTTCAGCCACACGGTTGAAACGCCGTGTGATGCGTTCCCAGGCCCTCAGCACCTTTGCAGTGTCGCTTCCCCTGGAGGCTCCTGGGAAGAGCTTATCCTGTTTTGGCCCTATTAGTATTGCCAGCTCACGGACCTCTCTTCTAGAGAAGGCAGGCTTCCTTGTGCGGGGCGCCATTTTCTTTTTTGCACGTGTAGCAGCCGTGCCGCACACAACTCATCTTCCGCATTTGCGCACATCGTTTGCCGAACATGCGTGGCGCATGGCTACGCGACCGAGATAGGCGCATAGCAACGTTCCGCATGGCTGCGTGCGGGGAATATGCACATTGAACATGCACGCTGCTTTCATACACAGTGGGTAGTGTGTGAACAACTGTATGTCTATTGACCTCTGCAGCCACAGATAGCACCGATGTATTTCTCATGTTGAAATGAACACTTTTAGGGATGTGTTGATAAACACCTAATATGTGCGGGTCCCCATTACTGGGCATGTGGCATATGAGGTGTGGTCAGTTCAGGTAGGTAACACACAAAACACCGAGAATAAGCGGCCGGACTTGTGCGCGGCGATGTGCGCTGCCTACATTATCGCGTGGAAAGGCTAGGTGGCACGCTGCTGGCCGTGCAAAACAACAGAGCCGTGGTACAACGGTGATGACACTGAGCAATGGTCCAGGGGCCATGGGTTCGATTCCCCATTGTGTGCAACGGAAATGCCCAGCTGTAGCAACACCTTTGATGGGTATATGTTTTACGAGACATATTAGCATTTGGACGACATAGGGCAGCGCACTGTACATTTTGTGCGTTTTGGACGGCGCACTGTTATTATGGGTGTCATTGGGCGGCGTACTGTTAATTATGTGCGTTTTGTGCGGCATAAGGGGTCTCGCTGATATCCACGCACAGGAACAGAGCCACAGCACAATGTTTGAAACAGTGACCACTGGTGCAGGGATCAGCGGTTCAATACCTCACAGTGCCCAGTGAACACGGCTGGCTAAAACAGTATGTATTATGTTGTGTTGTGGTGTAGGTGGCTTTTTTTCTTTTTGTATCACTACTAGCAAACGCACTCTCACAGCATGTTAACATAAGGCGGCCCATAGGGCACATGTTACAGTGCACTGTCCGCCAACGCACCCTAGAATGTCCCCTATAGGGCACCATATATGTTGCCACACAGGATAATGTATAGTGCACACTGTATGGATGGCAACCATGAGGTGGCCTATAGGGCGCCCTATAAAGCACCCTCAGACACACCTTATGGGTACAGTATGCCGCGGGTGTTTTATCATGCATAAAAATAGGTGGATTTGAGATGGATAATGCTGTGGACAAGCCTATCACATTACCACACTGTGATTTTGAACCCATATTCTCTGGCTACACAGGCAGTGACATAACCTTTGGACTACAGCACTATAGCTGTTAGCAAAAGCCATGGCTGGCTGCAGAAAGCCTGCACGTCACCTCACAGACAGTCTGCTGTTGTGAGGTGTATAGGGTTTGGCCACCCGTGCCCATGATGCACTGCACATGCAAATCACCAGTCCACAGATGCACACAGGATGGGGACTGCAACCTGACAGCTCCAGGCCTGGTATGGGGATGTGCCCGTGTGCACCCACACATCAACTCGGCCTGGTAGGGTGTACTGAGTGGGTGTTGTACTGGCACAGAGTAGCTACACACCGTCACATTGTGCGGGTACTGTGCTCACCCTAAGGGTGCGATGAGGCACCCAGGACCAGGTCCACAACACCCTCCACGGCAAATTTAGGCCATGGCAGAGCTCCAATGCACTATTACTCTGTGAGATAGGTTCTTTCTGCAGAAACAACTTGGATATCTCTGTCGGTCTGAGTCTGGGGAACCCCTTATGGATACCTAGGTGGGTTAGGTACCACCATTTGTCCCCCTCCTCCCCCCCCCCCCCTGTTTGCAACGCAGGGTCTCCTCTCTAAATGCTACCTCCCTGCAATGGTGGCAGCAAAGTAGACCATCAACCCCAGTCCTACTGTGAAAGAGACACCCTACAGGCCAGTCATGGCAGCTGTATACACATCCATAACACAATATCTGACAGACATTAGGCCTGTATGTGCTCGGTTGCACCCCACCACTATCTGATATTGTCCTGCAGCAAGCCATCAGCCACTGCACCCTGCAAGGCGCTCCATCAGGACACAGACCAGCTGCGGACAATCTGCTAGTTAGTCCTGTTAGACATGCACATCCCTGACATAATATCTGACAGACAGTATGCCGTGATATGCTACGTTGGGCCCCACCACTATCTGATATTCTCCCGCAGCAAGCCATCACCCGCTGCACAGCACTCCATCAGGACACAAACCAACTGAGGACAGTCTGCTAGTTAGTCCTGTTGGAAATGCATGCACCCAGAACTAGGATGGCCGTGCACACCAGCAGATAGGTCAGTGACTGGGCCCCAAACCACAACCCATATATATCACATGACAGAGATACTATCTATCACTATGGGGGTGCCTAGCCATGCTGTCGTCACTGCACAGTCAGGGTGTTGTACAACCCCAGCAGCACATACAGAGGCCACCCTGTCTGTGTGGGTGGTGGCCAGCCACTACAGTGTCCCAGCCAGTGCCCTCTGCCCTGTGCAGATGCATCCTGGCCATCCCACCCTGTCTGATCTATACCCATGGTACCTTGCTGCTCATTATGCACATTGGCAGGCCAATACTGGCAACAGTGCTGGCAGTGTGGGCTGTGGAAGGTGTTTGCAGCCAACACACACTGTATAGACAGACACACACTCACACACGTATGCCAGCATTGTGCTACTATAGAGGCGTTTGTCAACATTGGCCACCACACCAGTCCTGGGCACAGTACAGGCATGGATATGGTACGCAATACCGTTGGGTGTCACTCCCCAGGGTGGTAAACACTGTCTGAGACCAGACCTGATGCACCCACTGCAGACAACAGAATGATTGTCATGATGGAGCTCACAGAGCATAATTTGCGTAACGTAGGGTTATCTATCTGCCAGTACTCATAGCAAGCATTTGACAGCTGTGTACCGTATACCCTGGTGTAGGGTGACATTGCTAAGGAATGCACATGCTAGTATTGTGAGATGCACGCAGGGCCCAATGTCGTGCCTCTCCAGGAGGCATTGGCAAATGTGGCCTGTGGGTGTGGGTGTGGGTGTGTCTGCCCCTGTTGGTTGCTGCTTTACAGCAGAGGTTCCCAGATGTAGGCCAGGATTACAACACACTGTTCTGGTTTTCCTGCTGTCCCTCATGAATATGCATGTGCTACATCTAAATGCCATGGCGGTGGTGCAGGGATATGACACACAAACATTTCTATACGTGGCAGCATGGAACAGGAATGGTGTGTGGTCCGCCAGGACTGCATTTGTGAGACTCTGCTGTAGGTCGTGCCCCTGGTCATGGTGTCCGTGATCAGTGGGGTGAACGATAGGTGTATGACCAATGCATATGTCCCCAGCAATAAAGGATTATCCTTACTATCACATTTTCGTTGTGGAAACAATATGTGGGCAGGATTGGCAGGGCTTTGAACCTGTGACCTTCTGTTCTTGCACACACTGTCTGTGTGCAGTGCACCCCTGTGCTGCCACAGATTGGCTGGATTTTCTGGGATGTCCATGACTGTACATCTGACAGGGCCTATCTGTTGCAGTGGACGGTGCCAGCCTGCACATGGCTAGGCCACTGTCTTCTGTGGCTATCAGGCACTGCCCCCTTCACCACCTGTACCCTTCCGGCAACATGCTGCCATGTGCTTATCTTGGAAAAGCTGATGACATGTGTGCGTTGTAGCACTCCAGGAATGCATTTTGGAGACTCTGCTCTAGGTAATGGCCATTGTTATGGTGTGTGTGCAGTGTTGGGTACAAAATGTGTGTGTGCACCATTCTTATATTCTCTGCAATAAATGTATGTCTTTACTCTCTCTGTTTAGCGGTGGGTAAAATATGGGGACTGGGTTGGCAGGAGCCCCAGATGGGATTTGAAACTGTGACCCTCAGAAACTAGAGGTACTGGCTTTGTCCACTGCACCACACTGTGGCCACAGAGACAATGCAGTCCCTGTGGATGGCAGACCTGACCAACAGAGTCAACATGCCTGCTATGCACATTTGTGATGTGGGGTCTTTCACCTTGTCTGGTGACAAGGGTGCAAATAACTCCCCCAACTGACCTCGACAAAGGGGGAATGAATGTAACCAAGCAGAGCAACAGTGATGTTTATGGACAACCATAACAGACACTCCCAGGACAGCTGAGACACACGGAAGTGAATTTTGGTCAGGTCTCCGCTCCATAGCCCCTTCCACAGCTCCTGTCCTTCTACTGGGGCTTTCCTGGGTGTGTTTTTAGTTTTTGCCCATCAATAGTATCAGTGTTCCCTAGCTGTATTAGTATTTTGTTCTGATGTTGCTCAGAGAGCAAACAGTGCTTCATGTAGGAATGTCTATCTACCATTACTCCTAGCAAACATTTGAGGGCTGTGTACCGTGTACCCAGGTATAGGGTGGCATTGCTAAGGTATGCAGGTGCTGGTAATGGGAGATGCATGCAGGGCCCAATGTCCTGCCTCTCCAGTGGGCATTGGCCAATGGGGCATGTGGGTGTGGGTGTGGGTGTGTCTGCCCCTCTTGGCTGCTGCTTTACAGCAGGGGTTCCCAACCCCAGTCCTGGTATGCCACACACTATTCGTATTTTAGTGCTGTCCCTCATGAATATGTATGAGCTACATCTACATGCCATGGGGGTGTTTCATAGATATGCAGCACTGGCATTTGTATTAGGGGCAGCATGGAACCAGAATGGTGTGTGGCCCTCCAGGACTGCATTTGGGAGACTCTGCTCTGGGTAATGCACCAGTTCATGGTGTCTGTGCTCAGGGGGGTAAAATAGAGGGGTATTACCAATGCGTAGCATATGTCCTCACTACCACGGTGTGGGTGTGTGATAAATATGTGGAGAGGATTGTCGGTTACTCCAGCTGGGCATTGAACCGGTGACGTTCTGTTCTTGCATACACTGTCTGTGTGCACTGCACCACCGTGTTGCCATGGATAGGCTGTATTCCCTGGGCAGACCATGACTGTACATCCCACAGGGCCTGTTTGTTACAGTGGACAGTGTCAGCCTGCACATGGCTAGGCCACTGTCTTCTGTGGCTAGCACCCACTACCCCCTCCACCACCTGTCCTCGTCCGCCAACATGCTGGCATGTCCTTCTCTCAGGGACAGCATATGACCTGCTTGCGTTGTGGCACTCCGGGACTGCATTTGTGGGACTGGGCTGTAGGTATGGCTCATTGTTATGGGGGGTGTGCAGTGTAGGGCAAAATGTGGGTGTTTGCACTATGCTTATGTTCCCTGCAATACAGGAGTGTCTGTGCTATCTCTGCTTGGTGGTGGGTAAAATATAGGGACTGGGCTGGCAGGTGCCCCAGCTGGGATTTGAACCTCTGCCCTCTGGTCCTAGAGGTACTGGCTCTGTCTGCTGCACCACACTGTGGCCACGGAGACTGTGCAGTCCCTGGAGATAGTTAACCTTGCAGGATGGAGTCTCAACCCCTGCTCTGCACATTTTGACTGTGGGCTCATTCACCCTGTCTGGTGACACACGTGCAAATAAACCCCGCAATTGACCACAAGAGAGGGGGATGACATATAACCATGCTGGGCAACAGTGATATTGATGGCCAACCATATAAAACACTCCCAGGACAACTCCAAACAACGGACATGTTTTTTGGAAAGGTCTCCGCTCCGTTGACCCTTCCGACATTCATTTCCTGTTTCTGGGACCTTCCTGGGTGTATTTGTTATATTTGCCCATGGCTATCACTGTTCCCCAGCTGACTTACTGTTTTTAATATTTTTGTGCTGGTCATTTTCTAGTTTTAATAGCACTTTTGTGCTGTGCACATGTATCACACTGCTCACGTTTTACAGGTTTCCCCGGTTTTGCTCTACATTGCTGACGTAAATGGTTTCTCTTCCCTTTAAATGCCCTCTACCGCGAGTGTTTCACTCGCGCTATTTTTTACTTGTAAATTCGGCCCCGCAACTGTGCGAGGGGCCTCTCCCCTCCCCTTCCCCGCCCATTAACCCCGTCTCTCCGCCCCTCGGGGGCCTTCCTCCGCCCTCAGTTAGCCTTTCCACGCCTCTATCGGACATTTGCGGGCCCGTACTTGTGCGGGGCCTGTTAGTGTGTCGCGCACATGCACGGGGCTTCATCGCACATGTCCGGGGCATTTAAGAGCGTTTAAGAGCGTTTAGGTGCCGCGTTTCCGTGCGCTATTGTGCGGCGCGCACCTTTGCGGTTTTTAGTAAACATCCCCCAAAGTTTCTAGATGAAATTAATGACTGCTTCTTGGAGCAGCTGGTTCATGAACCGACCAGAGAGGAAGCCATTTTGGACCTAGTCCTTAGTGGAACACAAGTTCTGGTGCAAGAGAAAAGGGTATTGGGACCACTTGGCAATAGTGATCATAGCATGATCACGTTTCATTTAATTAATGTAGGAGGGACGGTAAGGAAATCCACAGTATTACCTTTTAACTTTCAAAAGGAAGACTATGATAAACTGAGGAAAATAGTTAAGAAAAAACTAAAAGGAACAGTTGCAAAGGTTAAAGATTTACATCAAGCGTGGGTGTTGTTTAAAAATACAATCTTGGAAGCCCAGACCAGCTGTATTCCACCTTCCAAAAAACTGCCAGCATGGTTTAAAGGTGAGGTCAGAGAGGCTGTTGTTGCCAAATAAGCATCTTTAAGGAAATGGAAAATGAGTCAAATTACAAAAACTGGAAACAACACAAGCACTGGCAAGTTAGATGCAAGGCATTGATAAGGCAGGCAAAGAGAGAATTTGAGAAGAAGCTTGCTGTTGAAGCAAAAATGCATAATAAAGACTTTTTCAAGTACATTCATAGCAAAAAAACCTGTGAGTCAGTTGGACCATTAGATGATAGAGGGTTAAAAGGGGCACTAAGAGGGGACAAAGCCATAGCGGAGAGACTGAATGAATTCTTTGCTTCGATCTTTATTGAGGAATATGTAGGAATGTTACCCATGACTGAAATGTTATTTAAAGGAGATGTTGCAGAAGAATTGAAAGAAATATCGATACACCTGGAAGATGTATTACAACTATTTGATAAACTGAAGAATAGCAAATCATCTGGACTGGATGCTATACATCCGAGGGTGTTGAAAGAACTGAAATATGAGATCGCAGACCTTCTATTAGTAATCTGTGAAATATCATTAAAATCATCTGTAATACCAGAGGACTGGAGGATGGCCAATGTAACGCCAGTTTTTAAAAAGGTTTCCAGGGGTGATCTGGGATACTACAGACCGGTGAGCCTGACGTCCGTACCGGGAAAATGGTAGAAACCATCAAAAAGAACAAAATTACTGAACATGTAAATAATCATGGCTTAATGGAAGACAGTCAATATGGCTTTAGCCAAGGAAGGACTTGCCTTACTAATCAGTTATGGTTGTTTTAGAAGGTGTGAATAAACAGGTAGACAAAGATAAGTCGGTTGATATAGTGTATCTGGACTTTCAGAAAGCCTTTGACAAAGTCCCTCATGAGAGACTTTTGGCAAAATTAAAAAAGTCATGGGATAGGAGGCAGTGTACTATTGTGGATCAGGAATTGGTTAAAAGATAGAAAGCAGAGGGTAGAGCTAAATGGCCCAATGGAGAAAGATGAATAGTGGAGTATCCTAGGGATCTGTGCTGGGTCCACTGATTTTTAAGATATTCATAAATGACCTGGAAATGGGATTAACCAGTGAGGTTATCAAATTTGCAGATGACACAAAACTATTCAAAGTTGTTAAAACCCATGAGGATTGTGGAAAATTGCAAGAGGATCTTGTTATTGGCAATTGGCATCCAAATGGCAGATGAAATTTAATGTGGACAAGTACAAAGTTATGCACCTAGGAAAGAAAAACCCAAACTATGGTTACACGATGCTAGGTTCCAGATTAGAATCCACCATCCAGATTAGAATCCACCATCCAGTGTGCAGCGGCGGCCAAGAGAGCAAATAGAATGCTAGGTATTATAAGCAAAGGAATGGAAAATAAAACAAAGGATATTATAATGCCTCTGTATCGTTCCGTGGTACGAATGCACCTTGAATATTGTGTGCAATTCTTGTCGCCATATCTTAAAAAGAATATAGCGTTATTGGAAAAGGTACAGAGAAGACCATTAATGATCTGTTTAGATCATCAATGTTCGCCTCCCGGTGACAGCCCCCTACCCAGGTATTGATTACTGTCCCCCCCCCCTCCCCTTTTTCTGTTAAACCGCTTTGACCCGGTGAAAAGCGGGATATAAATAAAGTTAAATAAATAAATAAGAGCCACCAAAATGGTAAAGGGGATGGAAGGATACTCCTTTGAAGAGTTGGAGAAAATGTTAGGAATCTTCAACCTGGAAAAAGAGACGGCTGAAGAGAGATATGATAGAAGTCTATAAATTAATGAATGGAGTGGAACAGGTAAACGTAGATTGTTTACGCCATCAAAATATAGAAAGACTATGGGACATGCAAGGAAACTACAGGGTAACCTATTTAAGACTTAATAAGAGAAAATATTTTTTTCACTCAACATGTAATCAAACTCTAGAATTTGTTACCGGAGGATGTAGTAAAAGCTGTTAGTGTAGTTGGGTTTAAAAAAAGTTAGGACAAGTTCCTGGAGGAAAGGTCCATAAACCATTATTAAAGGGGACCCGGGATATCCACTGCTGTCCCTAGCTCATGCACACACCCTGCAATTTTAAGCCATAAATATATTGTTATGGCGGCAGTAATCTACAGAAACACTGTAGACTGTAATAAATGAGCTCCAATTCCACTTACAGGAAAGTGGTAACAGGTCAGTGCAGAAAAGAGAGGGATGACCTGGGATAGGCACAACTGGCTACACAGCAATGGGACTAGGTACAATGGGACTAGGTACTAGAGGATGAGACATGCAAATCAGGAAAGGAAAGATATGCTATGACTCTATCCTGTGCCCCTACCTGTGGGAGATAGGGTGCAAATGTGGCATCTGAAGATGAAGTGTGTATGCAGTGTCCAACATGAAGGGTAGGTATAAGAACTCCCCTCATCCTGAGGTGCCCTGGGGGCCTATTCACCTAGGCTGCAGGAAACACAGTACAAAGCCTGAGGTGTGGGTAGGAGGAGGATGGGCTCCCCTCTCAATCACTCCTCTTATATGGCTTTGACAATATCATAGCCTCTGCGGAGTGTGTCCCCTTTGTAAGGGAAATGGGGACACTAGATAAAGGGGGTCTGGAGGCCATGCACAAGCATGGAGTGGAGGAGTAGCCTAATGGTTAAGAACACTGGCTTGGAAAACCAGAGACCACAGTTCAATTCCCACTAGCACACCTTGTGGCCTTAAGCAAGTCACTTAACCCTCCATCATCTCAGAAAAAATCCAAGTTATTAATGCCCCTGTTTAATGTACATTACCAAGTTTAAGTTGCAATGTAAACAGCTTTGATTGAAATGATAAAGCAGTATATGCAAATGCAATGTGTGTCTTTGAATCAGTCCTGACTCCTGGCGACCCAGAAGCAGCAGTATATAAAACCTGTTAAATTAAAATAAATAAATCAGCACACATGTTCTGGGCAGTCTGCAACCAGCACTTCAAACACATGGGATCTATAGGGTCAAGAAGAATCCCATAGAGCACCTATTCCTGTGGTCCGACATCTACAATACAAGGCACATAGAGCACCCATGCTCCTCCCCACTGAGATTGGCTCTGGAGAAATACTGCAATGTTTATTTGTACTTTATATACCGCCTTTTTGTTTAGAGGCAAGGTGCTTTACAATCAATAAAAGCATTGAAAATAGAAAGGAATGCCATCAGGTAATAGGAGGGAGGGAGGGAACAGGGAATGGAACCATAGTTGTAGTGGGCGGGGGGAAGGAATGAGACATGTTCGAAGTCCCAGGCAACCTAGGTTTCAAAGGCCCATGAGATGTCTTTTGAACTGGTTCTGAAGGTAATGTAAGAAGGTTCAAGACAGACCCATCAGGGCAGGAAGTTCCAAAGAGTGAAAAAACAGAAAAAGAAGGCCGAGTGATGGGTAGAGTGGAGCTGAGCTTTCTACAAAGACAATTAGGAACATTAGGAGGGGTGTGTGAGTAGAAAAACAATGTAGAACATCAAGACAAATGATAAAAACAGGAAACACGAGGGCAGAATGTCTCTAGGAAAATAATCCTTCAGGCTGAGAAGAAAGTATCCTAAAATTTTGGCAATTATGTTGAGAAGACTAAATCAGCAAAAGAATACTGAAAAAGCCATGTTTTAACAAGCTTCTTGTATTTTTTATAATAACTTTTCATCTGAATAGCAAGAGATAATGCATTTCTGGCACAATAGGTTCCCTTGTTCATGCTAATTTAAATATTTTTCAGCGAGGGAATTACTAAGTTGTGATGACTATAATTCGCATGGTGGAGCATTTGGAATAAGATGGGGTACAAGAGAGTTTAGTTTAGTTTAATTTATTCATAGATTTGATATACCATTTTGCAACCCAAGGGAAGTATCAAAGCAGTACATAAATAATGCAACCCACACACCCCATAGAGGTGGCCAAACTCAGGTAGTGCATCCCAACTGTCAGGTAGTGCATCCCAACTGCAGAGGCACACAGGATCTTGAAGCCCCTAAGAGCTCACCAGTTCAATGGACACTTCAACCCCTGGGCATGAGGGCCAAGGAGGGGACACTGATCAGAGAGCTCCAATACAGGAAGCCCATGTTCAGTGCTAGAAATATTAAGTAGCTGCTCAGAACTGGTAGAGATCACCCATGTCCTCCCATTGTTAGAGTGAGGGGCCAGCTGGCCACAGCAACATGGCCCATGACAGCAGCATGGTCCTCCAGGTCCACCTCTGAACTGCTATATGTCCCCCCTCATGCAGGGGAGGTAGGGGGTCAGATGGCACCTTTTGTTGCCACATCGTCTTGTTGCCAGTATGTGAAATTCCTCATTTGCATGCCCCACCCCAACTGTACTTTGCTGGTTCAACTCTGGCTATGTGGCCAATACTGGCTGAAGCATAGAGCAAAGTCCCTATCTTCAGACACTGCCACAGCACATAACACCAACAGCCCTATGACATCTCTCCAGTGCATATGAAGACATGCACTGCAGTCATGTTAATTAAGACAGCTGTTGATGTGTCTGTAGTTGTTTGTCCACTGTCCCAGCAGGGTTACACCTGACTTGCAGGCTCTGGTTTTGTGGGTCTCAGGCTGCTGTGGTCCACTGCATTGTGCAGCCCCTCTAGGCAGGTGTCTAGGCATTGTACTAACATCACCTATCTGCCCTCTTATTCCTTCTATGTTTGCCCTGCTTCTGCCCTTCATATTTTCTATTGCTTGCATCCAAACCACACCTTCATGATGCGCTAACAAGTTGGATGCAACCACCTCCTGAACAGAGGCAGGCGGTAGTTGCACCCATGCTAGCGGCATCATTGTGCAGTTTGCATATGTCTAGCGCGGCTGTTCCAGCTGTATGCCACCTCATCACCCACCCTCCACCTTAATCCTGCCTCTTCACACGCGGCTTGGGTAGTGTGGCATTTTTAGTGCAAGTTACCTTTTGGCCACATGCTCCTGGCTAATGCGCAGCCTAAACGTGCATTCACCCCACGCTAAACCCCATGTTCCTGGCTATTGCGCTTTAGTAAACATGCCCCTAATACCGCAAGTTGTTGCTACTGTGCATCTTAGTAAATATGGTCCATAGGATGCTAATCTTGCTTGTTTGCTTTTAAAATCTCTTTGCGTTTTTAAATTCTCTGTTGAATTCACTTAGGAAAACCTAGTGATTTGCCAAATAACCCCCAAAATTTGTGCATAGTAAAGAACAGATATAAATGTAAACATTTAAATCACCTGAGGTAATTTTTCAAAGTAGAAGTATGTGTTTACTTTCATTTAGAAAATTTGCTGGCACCTGCACATGGGGATGTATGGACATATTCGTTATCCAAAAAATAACACCAAAAAATAATTTGTCTCACCACTAATTAGTGATAACAACAACACATAGGTGAGAATGTAATACTCTTCATATTAATTAATCATTTATATAAATAAAAATGACAACTCAAATTCTCTTCACAGTACAGATAGCACATACTGGCTTGAATTCACCATTGCCAAATTTATTCATATATAAGTTTTTGCTTTGTTACTTTATAAATGATTGGTATGATGGCAAACCTTGATTTTGGGGGGTTTGAACACTGAAACTAAATGATGACATGTTTTTGTAGTTTTGTGGTGTTTTCTTTTTCCTCTTAATAAAAAAGGTTGATTCTTTTTGGCAGTAAGCCAGTTCTAGCTACGGTTTGACATATTTACTGTACATGCGCCAGCATTTTTCCATTCAACAAGCCTCTTTTGAGTAATTATATTGAATTGTGGATTTTGATTAATATGATTGTTTTGATTAAGAACTGGAGATTTTTTGGGTAGCTGTTTTTTTTTAACAATCCCCCTTGCTTTTTGTCCCTAAAGAAGCCCCATTTGAGGGGTAAAACTATTGGCCGAGTTGGGACTAGTCTTGGAATGTCAACTGGAATCACATCATTGCTTTTCAAGATAAGTACACTTTGGATTGCAATATTGATAGCAAATTTGAGGACATTAAGGGATATGTTTACTAAGTTGCAGTAGCTGTCAACACAGCAGATAGCACGTACTATCAGGCTGTGTTGACAGAGTATGCAGCGATTTGACACTATCTGCATTTCCTGCAGTAAATGTGGGGAGAGGCAGGATTGGGTCAATGTGTTGATAGGTGGCAGCCACTGTGTGAGCAATTGCCGCATGCTGGCTGTCAAAAATGGCAATAATGTGGCTGCAGATAATGCCATCTCAAGAAGTGGTTGTAAGTATAGTCAAGCTATCGGCATGGTTGTTGTGCGGCCGTTGCCGATCGTAGTGGTGCAGTTGGGAGCCCCCTTCTTGCTGCCCTGCTGGCCACCTCCCATGTGCATAAAAATCTAGTATAGAAGATTGTAAGATCCACAACACCAATAAAGGCCCCCTGTCTCCTCTCCCACAAAAAAACAACTTTAGGACCCCCCCTTCCCCAGACAGCTTCCACTTCTGCCATCGTAAAAATGGAGGGGGGGGGGAGGAAGCATGAATGGCACCGCAGTGCCAGAGGTGACGATAACTCTGGCACTGTGGTGCCATTCAAAAGTATTGGAACTGCTGCACATCTCAGAAAGGGCAGTAGTGGTGTCAATGGGCACCCTCAGACCATTGGTGCTTTAGGCAACCACCTAGTTTGCCTAATGGTAGCACCAGCCCTGACAGGAATGCATGTGAAGCCCAAAATTGTCCCTGACACAAATACAGTAGATATTTTTAAAAGTGCTTCTTTTGGCCATCTTTTTACAGGACGGATTAGGGAGGATATACCCCTTAATCCCCCAATGTATATTTCCCCCCTTCCAAACTAAAATGAGTTAAAGATAGAACCCTCTGTAGCATCTGCACCTCTAGGTTTGCAAAATGGCTCAGATACACGGATGTGCCGACATTTACATGTGTGAATTGTGACATGCCAGCACTTAAACATGTATGTTGCCAGGTTTCCTCTGTCAATTTTTTTTGTCCCCACATGTAAATTTATAAAATGGCACCTCTCCTGTATGTGAATACCAAGCCTTGTGTAAATGTCGGCACTTCCGTTTATCTGAGCCATGTTGCACCTCCTTATTCATAATTTAGAAATCTCCCTCTCTCTTTAGCAGAAATTTGTTTTTAAAATACCATCAGAACTGAATATGTTGATGTCTCCATTCCAATCCCGATCTGCTGTCTAAATGTACCTTCATACATGCAGCTTCTATGCACATAAAGTTGCCCAGATTAGGCATAGGCCTTTCAGAGAACAGAGTTGTGGACTGGTTAGTGTATATGCATATAATTATAAAATACATGCACATAAATTAATCTGGGAATTTCATGCATGCCAAACCACAGATATATCAAACTAGAGAAAAAGCTCTGTATCAAAACCTATGAAAGTAAACTGTGTCAAAAAATAAAAAACTATTATGCATTCACTGAAGAAGCAGAATTCAAGCAAAGATATTGAAAGCAACAGGAAGGTCTCAGACTTTAACGGGCAAACTGTATACCCAAGGCAATGTTCACCAACAGAGCACAGTAAAAGCCCTTACTTGCATCAACGACCTTAGATATTATGTTGCTTCAACTGAATAGCTATCACACTCCTTAAACATAAATTAGAACAGCATTTCGCTCAAAAAATCAGTATAGGAGGGTGAATAGTATGACTTAGCTGCAAAACGTCTTGCTTGAATTACTGCACAGCCTTCGTCTCGACCCCGCTCATACCCCAACGCTCTCAATCGCGCTGTTATAGCGTTTCACCCGAGCAGGTTTCTTCAGGGGGTGGCAGGCAGAGGATATCGAGAACAGGCCAATTGCAGGAACAGAGACATTACTAACTGCTGCCTTTTATTTTAACTGCATACCTTTCATTTTAACTGCATACCTTTTATTTTTTGACACAGTTTATTTTTTGACACAGTTTATTTTTTGACACAATTTATTTTTTGACACAGTTTACTTTCATAGGTTTTGATACAGAGCTTTTTCTCTAGTTTGATAGTCTAGCGCTCTGTGTTAGCTTTTGACCACTATATTTTTGTTAAACCACAGATATAAGCAGAACACATGTATATAAATTGCCTGGGGTAACTTTTGAAGCAGAAGAACACACAGATCATCATGGGCAATAAGAGCTAGGAGAAGGTAATCCCACTGCTGATGCAGCTATATTGCCTGCCTGTACACCTTAAGATTTTGTTTCTTAACCTTTGCATCACAATGTTTAAGATCATTCTGCGACGGGGCAGGATTTTTGAATAAATATGTTTATCTATATACTTAAATGTGCTTTACATTCACAGAATGAACTCCAATTAAAATTGCCAGAACCTCATGATATTAAAAATGAAAAGAACTTTGTAGTGAAGAGTTCCTCAAGCTAGAAGTCATTCTCTAACCTTTAAACAAGAATTTCTTCTTATTTCACTGTTTGTGCATCACTAGAGAAATAAGATGCTGAGAATATGAATGTCTGGACATAGTTAGAAAATTAAGGTTATGTTCCGAGTAGGGTGGGTAGCAGAAGAGACTATAGGGCCCTTTTGCAAAAGTGTGCTAAGCACTTGGTAACTGTGTACAAGGGCCCATGGTAATTTATTTATTTATTTATTTATTTAGACAGTTTTGTATACCGCCTTATCTTTCAATCAAAGCGGTCACAACACAATTGGGGGATACATTTAACACGCGGGGATATGAGACACATACACTAATACTTACAGGGAACATGGGCAATGGAGGGTTAAGTGGCTTGCCCAAGACCACAAGGAGCATGAAATTGTTACCATAGGGGCACGACAGTTACCATGCACTGATTGGTGCGCTAACTGCCAGACACACACTGGAGTTGGGAATGGGTGGGTTAGGAACAAAGAGTGGGTGTGGAGAGCACCTTATAGTTAGCCTGCCGTGTGCCATGGGAATGAGGTAGAAGAGGAGGGGCACAGGCAAAGAGTTTTGTTTAGCAGTGACCAGAAAGTGATCTTTATCTACATTGTTCTTGATGGCAGACGGCAGGGCAATGAACGTCTCTTTTTGATTATGTAATTGTACTTTTTGCTCTCTGCTCCCCTCCTCAACCTTTTCTGTGGAGTGCTAATTTTTCAAAGCTGGAGGTGGCAACCCTGGTGTGCAGCACCCTGTGGACATGGGGCCCCATTGAGTCAAATAGATTAAATTGGCCTAAGGTCAGTCCTACCCCATTCCCTCCCTCCTACACTGCAGACTCAGATGTCTACTTTTAAGTTGCCATATAACCAGTTTTAATCCCTAGTTTGAGCACATTAAACTGGAAGACAGCTTATTCATCATATAGGGACCATTTTTGTGCAATCTGTTCTAAAACTCAAACTCTTCTGGGCTAACTCATAATCAAATTTGATACGTCACATATGATTCACTGATTCTTTTGCTCTGGTAAAAATATAATATATGGGTCATAGACTGAACGCAAATCTTTACACTTTTCTCTTTCATTTTTTTGGTCACTAGCAACTTCATGTTCATTGAAAGGGCAATTTTAAATGCATTTCTGTGTGTAAGACAGTGCTTTATGCATGAAAATAGGAACTTCTAAAATAGTGTCCGATATGTGCATAAAGTTATGTGCATCAAGTTTGTGCACTTAACTTTATCCAAATTGAGTGGAGGCAATATTGGTGGTAATGTTGGAGGTGTTTCCATTTATGTGCTTAGCTTTGAAAATACATACATATATGCAGGTAAAATAACCCATAAAATGTGTGTAGTAAAAGCAGGGGTACATGAAAATGCATAAATTCTCTGGGGTAATTTCACAGTGGAAGTATGTGCATACTTTCTTTTGGAAAATGTGTTGGTACTTGCACATGGAAAAGCTTCTGCATAGTATTTAGATGCCCTCGGTTATAAAAATGATTCCCTAAGAAGGTAAAGTCAGGTCTGAAGATATATGGCCATAAACATGTGCAAATGTTTTTTTATACAATACCAGCCAGCATAAATGGTAGTGCTGGTAATGTATAATGGTAATGCTTTGCTGATAGGTGTGAACATGGATAGAATTTGGGCAGAGCATGGACAGTGAATGCAAGTGCATATGTAAATGATTAGAATATGAATCTAACCACATGGAGGCAAATTCCTACCTGGCCGTTGAGCTGCTTGTGCGACCGATCAGAAGCGGTATGCCCAGAGGTAGACCTGATTCTGATCCCGTGGGGGTTAGATGTCCCTGCAGGATCAGTATGTGATCTACAGCCTGAACATGCAGGCTGGACCCCGATTCTGATTGCCCAGCATGCCCAGTCACATGCCCAGCTACCTCAGTCAGGCTCCAAAATGGAGCCACAGTGTAATGGCATCCCATTACCATGGCACCGCAGCTCCATTCAGGAGCCGTGAATGCTGGCCACCACCAATTTCGTTCTTTCACCTAGGGCTAGGGTCCGGCAGCGGGGAACTTGACACCCCTACCTTTTTTTTCCGGGTCTGGCAGCAGAATCCCCCGGTGTCCAGGAGGACTTATTCCACCTCTGCGGTGGAATAAGTCCCCCGTCTATATTCATGGCCCTGGATGTACAGGGCCAACCTCAGAATCGGCCCTGTACGTCGGTGGTCACGGCCTGCCGATATCCCGCCCTCGCTCTGCCTTGGAAACGCCCCCTCCCATCCCCATCTAGGCCTCCCCATACAAACACTCTGTTTGTATGGGGAGGTATTAGCTGGGGCCATCAGGGGAGCGAGTAGCAGGGATGGACATCCAAACCAGATGTCTATCCCTGTTATTTGTTCCACTGAATGACCCCCCATAATGAACAATTGTAGGAACAGACGTTTTCCACCTGCTCCATGCCTGTAATGTAGGCATATATTATGCCACGTACCCTAGTATTTTATAGAGGTAGCTGCTATATGCCTTTATAAAATTATGTCTAAGTAGGTGCCCCCTTATAAAATTAGCCTCCAAGATGGTAAGTTTATAAACGCCTGTGCAGTTAATATGCACTGCCACACACATACTTGGGGTCTAGTTTATAAAGTGAAGTATATGCACCTCTTCTAGAAACTGCATAAATACCTCCACCTAGATTGTTCAAAAATGCTCGCAAGTTATCTTTTAGAATTTACATATGTAAATTTAGTCTCTGCCCAAGGTTCGCTCCTGTGCACACCTAAATCGAAAGTATATATGATAGGACTTAAACAGGTCCTTACAGGATAACATCCACCTAAAACTCATGCATTAATGCCCATTTGGACACACAAGCCCTTGGAAATTGGGATTTACATGCATAATTAGGGCTTCCCTTATAAAATTGCCTCTAGATCTACCCTGGTCCCCAGCTGTTGTGTTGTCTGCCTTGATTAGATTATAAATCCAATCACCAACAGCAAAAAGCAACCCCTCGGGCATATAGGTTCACCAAGTCCTAAAATGTATCTGTACAGAACTGCATATGGCTTATAATGCTTTACAAATGAGCAGTAATAGTAGTCGTTCCTAAGAGGATCATTTTAGAAGCCTTGTTTGTGAGTTGGATGTCTGAAAAAGGGCATTCGGATATTGAAATCTTGGAGACATCCCCAGAGCCATTTTAGAAAGCCAGGCATAAATATGTCTTTGGCATGAGAATGTCCATGCATCAAGGGTGTGTGGTGGAGTTATGCCCTGAGCAGAGCAAGGGAGAAGCAGGCTACGCTGCGATTTCAGAATATCTGCCCTGGTGGTTGAGGCATCCATGCCTATGCCTGCTCCTGACCATGAACAAGGTGCAAAAGAGTGCTCATTTCATGGCTGCAATATTTCCAGGGGGAAGAACAAACTGCGCGTTCACCACCACTGTTAATGTTTCCTATCCAAAGACATCTGCATGTAAATTTGTACTCCAAGCATATTACAGGCTGCATGTCTGATTATCTGAAATGGCTGTCTAGGATGTTCTAGTCTCATAACATAATCACTCCTCTTTTGAATTACCCTGGTCAGAACATCCATGTATCCGTTTCTGCAGGCGTACAATTCATAGATGTCCACATTTGTGAAATAGCCTATATCCAATCATGTACCTGACCTTGCTATCTGCACAATGCCCCTCGCCAGAACCAGTTACTGGGATGTTCATCTTTTGGGGTGGAGACAGAGAGATTTCAGACGGCACTTATTTGTGTCTCTCTTCGCTGCTGCCACTATCCCAGATTTTTGGATGTTGTGCTCTGGACATCACAGATTCTTCCTAGATTTCTCTTCTAAATTGCCACTTCACCTGTTCATAGTGTTCAGGAGGTCCCTCCATTGGGCATTATACAATTCTTGGCACTTAAGAATGCCAAGTGAATAAGTTTTACATATTTTCCTGTAGGAGTATGCATAGCTGAGCATTTTTAACAATCCTTTGATTTATTATCCTTCCTACATTCACCGTAATAGTGCAAAAATAACACCGCTCAAACAATGATGTATGAATTTGAAAAGCAGTACTACAAAGACGTGATCAAGTGAGAATGGTAGGCAGAGAACTCTGACATGAAAGGGTTACTTTAAGAGCGCAATGTTCGAGAGAGTCAGGGCTGTCGTGCTTTGTCTTACTGGTAAGTGCTGATCTGGCAGACTCGGGCTGTCTTGATGCACTGAACAAGGAAGAGGTTTGGCATCTAAGGTTAATGAGCTAATTACAGACTTGAAAAATGTACTGAAAATTATTAGAAAGGACATTTTTACTAATACTGCCAAACGCAAAGTGGAACTGTAGCAGTTGGGTTACTAGGTCAATATAATGGAGCAGAGAACCAAGATTAATTATGAAAGCTTGACTGGAATTTCAAAAATTGATAAGATAGAAGCAATAAATGGTGAACTGAAAGAAAATGGATGATTGAGAAAACAGAATGAGAAGAAATGCTTATAGAAATGTAGAAACATAATGTGAGGGCAGATAAACTAGTTTAATGAATTATTTGCTTCACTCTTTCCAAACTTTGCTGAAAACAGGCAATATTCACTAAATATAGTACATCATTAAGCAACATAGATGGGTGCTAATAAATCTAATCATATGTCAACAAAATAAAAAATACAACAAAAACATTTGCCATTTCTTTCCATCTGTTCTCCATTCTCTCACCCTACACTCCGCTGCTCATCTCTGTCAATCTCTAAACACTGATGTACAAAGAGAATACCATAGGGGCATAACAAACAGCCCCCTATCTCAGTCGGCATGCATAAAAGGGAATAAAAGACAAGGGGAAATGGGAAATAAGTAGATCACACTGAGAACAAGGCATAGTTACCATGTTGGACCCAGGGGCGGCCCAAGGGTGATGCGGGGCCTTGTGTGGAAACTCATTGTGGGGCCTCATTTGCATAGCCACTGGATTTCATTTGCATGAATTTAATTTACTTTATTTTAAAATGTATATGTTGCCCATCTAAAATTTTTGGTGGCTTTCAAAGGAGCCCTTCACAAGTCTCTCTTTTTTGTCCTGGCAATGATTTAGGGGCATGTTTACTAAGTATTAATGTGCGATAAGTGCCCCTGTGCCGTCTTTAAGTGGTGCAGATTCTCACTCTGGTGCACTGAGCAGGGGGCCGACCCCTTCTCTTGCACGGTGGTCATGGTGTTGCAATACCTGCTCCACCTCTCTCATTCGGGGCTCAAGTCTAATTCCGTTAGAGTACACCTCAGGGCCCTAGCGGCGAACCAATACCAGAGAGATGGGAAGCCCTTCTCGGCTCACCCAGTGGTGTCCCACTTCCTACGGGCCTGCTCCTGTCTAAGCCCCCAGTTCGCCCACGGCGACTGAATGGGATCTCAGTGTGGTTCTGGGGTAGTTTACCCGGCTACCATTCGAACCCCTGGCTACTTGCCACCTTCGCTACCTCTCCTGGAAGGTGGTTTTCCTAGTTACGCTCACTTCTGCCTGCAGGGTAAGCAAACTCCAGGCCCTGGTGGCTGAAACGCCTTATACCAGGTTTTACAAGAATAGGGTGGTGCTTCGCATGCACCCTAAATTCCTTCTGAAGGTGGTGTCCTCCTTCCACCTCAATCAGGAGGTGGTCCTTCTACCTTCTTTCCCAGACTGCACGTCAGTCGGGCAGAGACGGTCCTCCATACCTTGGACTGTAAGAGGGCCTTGTCCTTCTATATACAATGCACTCAAGGCCACCAAAAAGTGTCTGTCTCAGCTTTTCATTTCCTACGATCCCAGTAGGCTGGGGATGGCGGTGTCCAAGTGTATGTTATCCACATGGGTGGCGGACAGTATTGCCAGCCTACGAGGAGGTGACGCTTCCATTGGACGCTTCCATTGGATGCTTCCATTGGTCATGGTTTGCCGTGACCCGGCCTATGGCGACCTCAGTAGCCAATCTGCGTTCGGTCCCGCTAGCAGACATCTGCCGGGCCGCCACCTGGTCTTCCATTCATGCCTTCGCATCTCATCACTGTCTGGATAGAGAGTCCCAATGGGACAGTGCCTTCGGCCAGGCCATGCTCCGTAACCTTCTTGGGGTCTAGGCAATTCCTACCCTCTGACCCTTCTGTGTTCAGGCTACCGGAATGCTGGTTTCATTGGACACAGGGGTCCTGTTGGTCTGTCTATACGGACTCTATTGCTGCTGCTTGTGGATTCCCACAAGGGAGCTCTATTTTTGTTATGGGTTTTTAATAGCCTGAAGCTGGGGAGTCCCATATGTGAGGACTGGCTTCCTGTTTGTTCCCGGAGAAAGCGTAGTTACTCACCTATAACAGGTGTTCTCTGGGGGCGGCAGGAATCAGTCCTCACAATCCTCTCTCATCCCCATGGAGTTGCAGTTGTACCATCTTTATTTGTTTTTGCTGTCTTTTAGCTATGTCATCTGACTGAGCAAGATGGCACCCTTAGGCGGGAAGGGGACCACGCATGTGTGGTAGCAATACCAAAGGCTTTCTTTGAAAGCTGGGGATTTGCTCCACGCGGGCTCCGTTGGTGCCATCGTCACCCATATATGAGAACTGATTCCTGCTGTCCCCGGAGAACACCTGTTACAGGTGAGTAACTACGCCTTCCTCTTGCACTAAACAAAAACGCAAAAACGTTAGCGATGCACATTTCCCAGAACTGACATATTCCAGTTGTTAAATTCAAAATTAAAATATTTTTTTTCAAACGTTTTTTTATTTGGGCATTTTATTTTTCAGTTGTAATTGCCCCATTTATTTTCTTCTGCTTTCTTTATGTCTTCTGCTAACTCTCCATTGCCTGTTGTGCATTTGTCCTTTTTTCTCGCTTCTAGTTTTTTACATTCTCTCTACATTTTCCTCTAACATACTGATCTTTCCCCTTTTGCTCTTTCCTCCATTTCTTTCTTTATTCCTTTTTCATCCACTCAAATTTCACCCCTCCATCCTCAGTCTCCACTTATTCTCCCAATCCTCAGCCCATCATAGGTTTGCTGGGAGGTCAGAGCACGTCAGACATGCCCCCATTTATCCTCCCAGCACATAGCACGCCTGCGACTTCCTTTTTATCACAGCTGCGGGAGAGACAGCAAATGCCACTCTTTATTCCCGCGGCTGTTCAGAGGTCAGCTGGGGCTTCAGACCTTCCCGACTCCCTTTGCAGCTGGTCAGGCGCAGGGCCCACTGAGATGTGGGATACCATTCCCACACAATGGACAGGCTGGCCCTGGTTGGACCCAGCTGTTGATGGGGGAAGAGCAATTGGGGATCATACCTGCCTATCCACTAGTCATTGAGGGAGGCCTCATTAGGTGGTAGGTGGTGAGGGATAACGGGGATGGAGGTCTATGCAGGAGAGATTTTTTGGGCGGGTTATGACCTCTGGGGAGGTGGGGGTGGGCGGGTTATACTTTCAGGCAAGGCACCCCAGGAATATCAGGCCATATATTACTGTCCAGTGTTTCCAGGGAGGAAATATAATACCACTTCAAAGGCAGCATTACGTTTCCATGAATATAATGTAACAATCAAGAATAAATGCAGGTTGTGTTATTTATTTTGCATAATAATGAGCTGCTTTGCTGGCATTTGTATTCTTTGTATCTCATTACTAAACTTATACTGTGGTAAAGATGTGTGCGTTTCTACAAAGATTTATCCACAAAAATAGTTGTTCCATTAGTAAACAACTGGCAAAAAACATTGGCCTTTCAGGAAGATCTAGAGTTGTATATTTTAGAAAAGAGGGATATCTCAGGTTTTTGATGGAGTTTCTTTAACATATTAAAAAAGCAAAATTCTTTATTATAAATTAATCTCTTTCTTAAGAAAGGCCTATTACAGGATTTTATCATCCTTTGTAATCTCATATTTGGATCCGTGGTTGCTATAGAACATAGGGGTATGTTTACGCAGCGGCCCCAATGGGGCCGCAGCTCCGATACCACATGGCAGCCACTATCGCTGCTTAGTAAACATACCCCATAGTGTCAGACATCTATCTGTTGATCTCTTGTTCAAATTCTTCCATTATAAAACTACTGTAGTGTCTCCTTTTATTTGCATGTTTTCAAGTGCAATAAATATTCTCCATTTTTCTTTAGCCCTGTTCTATAACTAGCATAGACACTTCTCATTAATAGAATGTAAATCTTTCAAAAACAAATTATAAAAAGTATCAATAACTGGCTAAATGGGTCCCGGGGTAACCAAGATGATACAATGGAAATAATAGAAGCCTAAATCTTCTAGCAAGATCTTGCTAAAAAATATTGTTTCACCCACTGTGAATGGATAGATTTACAGAGACAGATCTTTGCCTGAAATAAATCAAATTTAACAGCACGCATAAAGGATAATCCTTTGTTTTAATACATAATTTTGAATGGTAGCCAAAGTCCTTTAGTGAAAGATGAATTACTATGGAGAATTCCTCTGTTGGGACTGGGACCAAGGTAGGCAGTCAGAACAGAAGGAAGAACTCTGTGTGTGTGGGTCTGCCCCACCTGTTCAACAGAGGGAGCCGAGGAAGCTCTCCTTTTAAAAGATGCCAATTGTCTCAGTTCTCATCCAAAGACTTTTCTGATGATTAATTACATTCATCTGTATTAAAATACTTACATTCTACCAGCTCTTCTGAAAAAGAATTTGATGCTAGAACCAAAGACTGTATATTAATATTTCCTTTTTTGCATGATTCTGATGACTTTGAAAAGTGGTTCAGAAACGTCTCACGAATTGATTGGGGTGGTTACATGACTGGACATCAAGGGTTATTTCAAAAGGCCATCTACTGTGCAGAAAAGAACTTTAGAAGTTTTCAGGTTAGCAATCCAAGAAGAAAGATAATTTAAAAAAAATTATATATAATATATATATATTATTTTTTTTTTGGCTTCAAATCAATCAGTTTTGTCTACCTTTTAAGTAGGATTTTCGCTCTCCAAATTCTCAGCAGAGATTCTTTGAAAACCAAGGTGATATTCTATTAGTCTTAAATACATTACACTAAAGAGGAACAATATTATCGACTGTGTTCATAATGGTTCCAGTTCACAAGAAGCCACAGCGTTCTCACTGGAAATTTTGCAAAAGTGTTGAACTTCCATTCAGTTAATAAGTTGCTAAAAGTATGCAGTCGCAGTATGAATTAACATGTGGTAATAGTGAACAGCCATGGTAACTGTTACCATACTGTAATGACAGTTTGTGCACTCATTTACACAAAATCTATATATCCAGTTGTGGAATGGAAAATGGGCATGGATTATACATTGCAGTTGATGCACGGCGACTTACCACATGCTGTCACAGTCACTGCTTCCTAAATAGGAGGTGGGAAATGCATCCACACTATTTTTAACTGTACTTCCCACATGGAAATTATTTTTATTTTATGTGTAGTAACTACAGTTGTGGTAAACATAGTTGGCACCCTTGCAGTTCCACACCTTAATGTCCAATGTCTCCTAAAAAAAAAAAGTGGCCAATGAAATGGCTTTGGACTATATATGCACACATATTTGACACATAAAATAATCAAATAACACGAGATCAATTAAACAAGGAAATAGCAGGAAGTAGAACATTGCCAGGATATGATTACTGGCACCCTTATAAACAATTCAAATCAGTATCTGAACAGAACCACATTCCCATTGCAGTAAAATTAGATGCACCTGTGACCAATTGTCAGTGCTCACATGACTTGAATCAACCAATGAATGATGGCTCTAAAGTTTTTAAAATGGCCACATTCGCTCCCTGTTCCATTTTCACAAGAGAGCTGCCTGAGACTGTCAGAAAAGCGATTATCACCAAACATCAAACTTCAAAGTGGCACAAGGCCATCTCCAAAGATCTTGGGATTTCTGTGTCTATAGTTCGCAATGTTATTAAGACGTTTTCTGCTCATGGAACTGTCAAGAGCCTTCTAGAACATGGTGGGAAGAGGAAAATTAATTCAAGACATCTTTGAAGGTTAGTGCAAACTGTTAGAAAAACACTGTGTACAACATCCAGAGAGCTTAAGGCTGACCTAGAGCAATCTGGAGTGATGGTTTCAACCTGTACTGTATTTATTTATATTATCTTATATACTGTGCTATTCACATTGAACAAACTGAAATTACATTGAACAGGGCATTATAACTTGGAGATAACTATTTTACAGGGAACATGGGCTATGGAGGGTTAAGTGGCTTGCCCAAGACCACAAGGAGCACCTGTGGGACTAGAAACCCCAGTCCTTCCGGCCCAAGGTTGCTGTCCTCTAGGGGGATTTGAACCACTGACCTTCTGGCCTGAAGTACCTTGCCCCAACCACTAGGCCACTCCTCCACTCCATGCCCTGCAATAAACAAAGAAGGACTTCATGGGCGAAGGCCAAGGAGGACCCCCCCCCCCTGCTCAAAGACAGATATAAAAAGGCACACCTGATCTTTGCCCAAACCCACCTTGAGAAACCACAATCCTTCTGGGAAAATGTTCTGTGTACAAATGAAACTAAATTTGAGCTCTTTGGCAATGCAGACTAGCGATACATTTACAGGCAAAGAAATGAAGCGTAAATATCCTTCCTACAGTTAAATATGGTGGTGGTTCCATAATGTTGTGGGGCTGTTTTTTGCTGCCTCAGGAACTGGAGGCCTGGAATATATTAAAGGAATCATTAATTCAAAGGACTACCAAGGTATTTTGGAGCGAAATGTGCTAGCTAGTGTCAGAAAGCTAAGTCTGGGTCAAAGATTATGGGTCCTCTAGCAGGACAATGACCCAAAATATGCATCCAAAAGTACAAAAGAATGATTAAAAAAAAAAAGATGGATTGTTTTTCTACTGACCAGCAATGAGTCCTGATCTCAATCAAATCGAGAACCTTTGGAAAGATCTGAAATCTGTCATAGGCAAAAGGAATCCTGTAAACATTCATGAGCTGGAACAAATTGCAGTTGAAGAGTGAGAAACTACTATCAGACAGATGTACAAGACCTATAGATTGCTACATGAAACTTTTAAAGGCTGTAATCACTGCCAAGGGTTGTGCAACCAAATATTAGTTAAGAGTGCCATTAATCCTATCCAGGTCATATTTTGTTTTGTTTTTTCTCATAAATTACTATATGTAAGTTGCACAGACATCTTTTTTCTTTTTGTTGCATATCTTTGAACATACTAAACCAAACAACCAGGATTCAATTCCCACTGGTACTCCTTGTGGCCTTGGGCAAGTCACTTAACCCTCCATTGCCTCGGAAGAAAGGCCTGGCAATCTACTTCCGGTCACACTGCCAAGAAAACCCAGGAGCTTCTGGGTTGCCAGGAGTCAACATTGACTCGAAGGCACACATTGCATTGTATTAAAATATTATGATTACATACAGATGGAATATTTCCAATTATTTCTCAAGATACTGTACACAACATACCTAAAATGCAAGGGTGCCAATTATGTTATCTACAACTGTATATGGAATCATGATATCAATGTCGCCAAAAATTAATGCACAGGCCTTCAACTTAGTGGTAATTTGGGCTCTTTATCAAATGTTAGTAAAATGCCCCTAGTTAAATTATGCTACAGTATTAGTGATGATACACTTTCTCAAATCATTGTCTACTCAAGATATTGAAATGACTTAAACAAATGCAGGCTGAATAGTCAAAACAATTAACATGGTCAGCAGCAATTAGTGCTGCTGAATATCTGCAGGTGCTATCCCTGCATACCCCAATGCTAGCCAGTTAGCATCAGGGCATTCTGGGGGTAAAGTGGGGGTAAAGTGGGGGCAGCACCCTACGATATTGAGTCACTGCCTGGTTATCGCTACATGGCATAAGTTTAACTTTTGCCGCTGAAGCTAATAGGGTAGTGGCTCGATATCACTGCTGCACTATTAGTTTCATTACTATCTGGCTGACCCAGATTATTCAATGCCGATGGCTGGATATGGCCCCGGCATTGAATATCCAAGTCTAAAGCGCTGCCACTGAATATCAGGCCCTCTGCTTTCAAATTCTGATTGTTCATTTCCTGTTTCCCATCAACCCCGGCAGGCTTAACAGAGCAGCGGGAAAGGGAAACTCTCCCTTCACGGCTCTGAAAATCCGGCGCTGAGGGAACTGTTTCAGGAAGGGCTCTGCCGGGCAGGCGGGGAGTGGGGGAGCCGCGGGACACTTGATTCTGCCGCTGCCATGATGGCGGCGGCGGCAGCAGCAGCAGCAGCCAGGGTTTTTTTTTTTGGTTTTTAAATTTCCCTGGGCTGATGAGGGGGAGGGGGTTAGGACTGGAGGTGGGCTAATGGGGGGGGGGGTTAGGACTGGAAGTGGGCTTATGGGGGGTTAGGACTGCTAATGGGCTGATGGGGGGGGGGTTAGGACTGGAGGTGGGCTGATTGGGGGGTTAGGACTGGAAATGGGCTATGAGAGGACTAAGACTGAAAATGGGGTGATCGGGGGGGGGGGTTAGGACTGGAGGTGGGCTGATGGGGGGGGGGTTAGGACAGGTAATAGGCTATGTAGGGGGGCCTAAGACTGAAAATGGGGTGTGGGGGTGTTAAGACTGGAAGTGGGCTGATGGGGGGGTTAGGAATGGAGGTGGGCTGATGGGGGGTTAGGACTGGAAACGGGCTATGGGGGGTTAGGACTGGAAGTGGACTGATGGGGGGTTAGGACTAGAGGTGGGCTGATGGGGGGTTAGGGCTGGTAATGGGCTATGGGGAGTTGCTAGGACTGGAAATGGGCTGAGTGTAAGGGGGGCTTGAACTGCAAATAGCTGATCGGGAGGGGGCTTGGAATGGAAATGGGCTGTGAGGGGAGGGAGCTAGGACTGGAAATGGGCTGAGTGGGAACGGGAGAGCTAGGACAGGAAATGAGCTGATGAGGGGCTAATATAGGATGGGAAATGGGCTATGGGGGGCTAAGACTGGAAATGGGCTATTGGGGGGGTTAGGACTGGAAGTGGGCTTATGGGGGGTTAGGACTGGTATTGGGCTATGGGGGGTTGCTAGGACTGGAAATGGGCTGAGTGGAAGGGGGGGCTTGAATTGCAAATAGCTGATGGGGAGGGGGCTTGGAATGGAAATAGGCTGTGAGGGGAGGGAGCTAGGACTGCAAATGGGCTGTGGGAAGGGGGAAGCTAGGACAGGAAATGGGCCGATGGAGGGGCTAATATAGGATGGGAAAGGAGCTATGGGGGGCTAAGACTGGAAGTGGACTGATTGGGGGGTTAGGACTGGAGGTGGGCTGATGGGAGGGGGTTAGGACTGGTAATGGACTATGGAGGGGGGCCTAAGATTGAAAATGGGGTGTGGGGGGTTAGGACTGGAAGTGGGCTGATGGGGAGTTAAGGACTGGAGGTGGGCTGATGGGGGGTTAAGGACTGGAGGTGGGCTGATGGGGGGTTAGGACTGGTAATGGGCTATGGGGGATTTCTAGGACTAGAAATGGGCTGAGTGGAAGGGGGCTTGAATTGGAAATAGCTGATGGGGAGGGGACTTGGAATGGAAATGGGCTCTGAGGGGAGGGAGCTAGGACTGTCTCCTGTGACACCTTGCTGTGACTTCTAGCTGTTTATTAATTATTTATTGTTTGTCTAACTGTTTATTTAATTATTTATTGTTTGTCTTAGTGGTGTGCTAGTTCAGCCTTCTCAGCTATAACTTACCTTGCCTCTCTCAACTAACTGGGCTTTGTGTGGTACCCCCTTCCCCCCTGCTGAGGGTTCAGGACAGAGTACCTTGTAACTGCCCTCTTTAATAGGACTTATCTCCCTCCCTCCCTCCCCAGCACCCACCCACCCCTGGGGTAATTGTAGTTTTATAGGTACTTGCACATCTTAGAGGAAAGGGGCTGTTCTCAGGTGCAGCTCGTTATCCAAATCAGTCATACACAGAGGACCTGAGATTAATTACTTAAGCTTCAGGTACACAAGGTGTATTAGGGGTATTAGATACACTTTTATTGGTATAAGCATCCACATCAATCCTTATTATATACAGAATTTAAAAGACCTAAACACAAGCTTTAAACTAAGATGCAGACAGAAGTCCAGCAACGAGATGGGGGTTCTCCAGTCTTTTGCATTGAGTGTCACATGTATGATTTTCTCCCAGTTGGTGAGAGGTCTTACGTATGCACTAAGTGCAAAGAACTCTTTGCTCTCAGGGAACGAGTCCATTCTCTAGAGGCTAGAGTAGCAGACCTGGAAGACATAAGAAAGACAGAAAAGTACATGGACGAGACCTACAGGGATATAGTCCTGAAGTCCCACCTCCAGTCTGGCAGCATCCCTGTTTCCATGGAGGAGAGAGGTCACGTGACAGGAGAACACCACCCTGGTGTGGCAGGAAGTGATCCTGTAACTAGGACCTGTCCTCCAGGTGATGTAAAACCCTCTCACACCGAGGACGTTTCTCCAGGGCCATGTCCCCATGAGGGGAGGGTCAGGACAGCTGTTATAGTTGGTGATTCAATCATTAGGAATGTAGATAGCTGGGTGGCTGGTGGACGTGAGGATCGCCTAGTAACATGCCTGCCTGGTGCGAAGGTAGTGGACCTCACGCACCGCCTAGATAGGATCATAGATAGTGCTGGGGAGGAGTCTGCTGTCTTGGTACATGTTGGTACCAATGACATAGGAAAATGTGGTAGGGAAGTTCTGGAGGCTAAATTTAAGCTTTTAGGTAGGAAGTTGAAATCCAGAACTTCCAGGATAGCGTTCTCCGAAATGCTTCCTGTTCCACGTGCAGGACCCAAAAGACAGGCAGAGCTCCGGAGTCTCAATGCGTGGATGAGACAATGGTGCAAGGATGAGGGGTTTGGATTTGTTAGGAACTGGGGAACATTCTGGGGAAAGGGGGGCTCTTCCGAAGGGATGGGCTTCACCTTAATCAGGATGGGACCAGACTGCTGGCATTAACCTTTAAAAAGGAGATAGAGAAGCTTTTAAACTAGAAAATAGGGGAAAGCCGACAGTCGCCCGGGAGCGCATGGTTCGGACGAAGGTATCCTTGAAGGATACTACCAAAAGCAGTGAGGTTCCAAAAGGGAGTATAGTAGCCCAAATGCCCTTGAGTAAGGAGCAGACAGAGCATAAAGATTCCAAATTACCCCTGCCTACCAATGGCCAGATTAATATGAATAAAATACAGTCTCTAAAATGCTTGTATGCCAATGCTAGAAGTCTAAACAATAAGATGGGAGAGTTAGAATATATAGCACTAAATGAGAGGTTAGATATGATTGCACTCTCAGAGACATGGTGGAAGGAGGATAACCAGTGGGACACTGTGATACCTGGATACACACTATATCGTAATGATAGAGCTGATCAAATTGGTGGAGGGGTTGCGCTCTATGTTAGAGAGGGCATTGAGTCAGAAAGGATTAAAGTTTTGCAGGGAACAAAATTTGCTGTAGAATCTCTATGGATTGAAATTCCATTTATGAAGGGGAAGGTGATGGCAGTTGGAGTATACTATCGACCGCCTGGCCAGAATGAACAAATGGATGATGAAATGCTCAAAGAAATCAAGGAAGCTAACAAAAGTCACAACAGAGTAGTAATAATGGGTGATTTCAATTACCCCGGTATCGACTGGGTCAGTGTCACAGCAGGACAAGCTAAAGAGATAAAGTTTCTAGATGGAATAAATGACTGCTTCTTGGAACAGCTGGTTCATGAACCGACCAGAGGGGAAGCCATACTGGACCTAGTCCTTAGTGGAACGCCAGATCTGGTGCAAGAAATAAGGGTGTTGGGACCACTTGGCAATAGTGATCATAGTATGATCATGTTTGATTTAATTAGTGGAGGACAGATAGTAAAGGAATCCACAGTACTACCTTTTAACTTTCAAAAGGGAGACTATGATAGAATGAGGAATATAGTTAGGAAAAAACTAAAAGGAGCGGTTCCAAAGGTTAAAGACTTACAGCAAGCTTGGGTGTTATTTAAAAATACTATCCTCGAAGCCCAGACCAGCTGTATTCCACGCATTAGGAAAAGTGGAAGAAAGTCCAAAAAACTGCCAGCATTGTTTAAAGGTGAGGTCAGAGAGGCTGTTGCTGCCAAAAAAGCAACCTTCAGGAAATGGAAAAAAGAGCCAAATGATGAAAACTGGAAACAGCACAAGCACTGGCAAGTTAAATGCAAAGCATTGATAAGGCAGGCAAAGCGGGAATTTGAGAAGAAACTTGCCACGGAAGCAAAAACACGAAATAAAGACTTTTTCAAGTACATTCGTAGCAAAAGGCCTGTGAGAGAGTCAATTGGACCATTAGATGATAGAGGGGTAAAAGGGGCAGTAAGAGTAAACAAGGCTATAGCAGAGAGACTGAATGAATTCTTTGCTTCGGTCTTTACTGAGGAAGATGTAGGGATGTTACCCAAGACTGAAGTGGTATTTAAAGGTGATACTGCAGAGGAATTGAGAGAAATATCGCTACACCGGAAAGATATATTACAACTATTTGATAAACTGAATAGTAGCAAATCACCTGGACCGGATGGTATACATCCCAGAGTGTTGAAAGAACTGAAATATGAGATTGCAGACCTGCTATTGGTAATCTGTGAACTTTCATTAAAATCATCTGTAATACCTGAAGATTGGAGGGTCGCCAACGTAACACCAATTTTTAAAAAGGGTTCCAGGGGTGACCCAGGAAATTACAGACCGGTGAGCCTGACGTCAGTACCAGGGAAAATGGTAGAAACCATCATAAAGAACAAAATTACACAGCATGTAGATAGTGTCACCAGCTCTCCTTAAACTCCCGAGTAGAGGTTAAGAGAGTGGGTTTTTCCCTATTGAAACAGCTATTACACAATGCCCCTTGGGAAATGTAGTCTTTTCACTAAATCAATAAGGAGCAGTTGTGGAAAAAGTGGTTAAGCAACCAAAGGATTTTATTTCCCCTCCCGGGGTGGATTTTACCATGAACAGAAAACACAATCCAGGTATTTACTGGTATTTGGACAAACAAAAGTTCCTTAACAAAAAAAAGGCTTTCTTCAGCATTAACCAAGGTGAAAACAAACATTCAAACAAAACCACGCTGTTTCCTCACAGCTCTCTGTTTCCACATGCTATCTGTGCTGTACTCTCTTTGCAAGCAGGCTTTCAACGCAATGAAATTATTCCATTGGCCAGAGATAATGTACAGTCCATTATATCTATATCTTCTCCAGTATCAATACACTCTGGTTCACAGTCCATCAATTCCTCCTGGTCATAAGGAAATATTTGAGTGGATGAAAAAGGAATGAGGAAAGAGCAAAAGGAGGAAGATTAGTATGTTAAAGCAGATGTAGAGAGAGAATGAAAAAAAAACTCGAAGAGAGAAGAAAGGACAAATGGACAGCAGACGATGGAGAGTTAGCAGAAGACACAAAGAAACCAGAAGAAAGTGGCTGGAGCAATTGCAACTGAAAAAAAAATGCACAAAAGGTTGAAAAATATCTCTTTATTTTGAATTTATCAACTGGAATATGTCAGTTCTGGGAAATGTGCATCATTAACGTCTGTGCTTTGTTTAGTACAAGAGGAAATTAATTTATAGTTTTATTTCTACAGTGTTGTTGTACATTCCAAGTTTGGCTTTTGGGGTTCCCAGTTTAATTGTCTTCCTGTTTCTAAATTGTGATTCCTTGTTTGGTGATGATCTATATTCTGCATGTGTAACTGAGCTGAGGTATTCTGTTTATGTAATTCCTATATGACATTGCCACTTGTTCTTTTTCCCCAGTAGGTCATGTATTGGTATTCTCTGAAATGCATTGGTTTAATATTTGCAGTGTTGCCTTTTGATAGGCAGAGTATGGTATTTTGTGAGTCCTGGTAGTGCTGTTACGATACGGTGGGTTTGCTATGGGTTCTAAATGGGCAGTGTTTGTAGTAGTTCCTAATGTGCCTGGCGGTTGGCACTGGATTATAGTAATGTAGAAATCTTTTAGTCTTTCTTTATCCATACACTCATTTAGAGGCATTTTTACTAAACGTTAGTGTATGGTATCATTATGAAAATATTTATGCAAATGGGGCCCCGCACTGAGTCTTTGCACATGGCCCCGCACTCCCCCTTGGGCTGCCCCTGCTTCTGCAGAACATGGAGAGATATACCCATGCAGTCCTGCACCTATTTTACAAGAAGCTCTGTTTGGCACATCCTCCTGTAACATTCCAACGGAATTCTCCATGTCCTAACACAGACGTGTGAATTTGCTTCCCCACATCCTTTCTAAATTGTGCCTACACACACTGACATATCAGATGGTTGGGCTTGATCAAGTTTGAGGTCACTTTTCCATGTTTGGGGGTTTCAGTTTTGTTAAGAGTAACCTGATCGTTCTCAATATAAAATCCCACATGTTAACTGGCCCTTTAATTTGAAGCTATTAGCTAGAGGGACTTTGATGCACCATATGAATGCAGTTGTTTTTGTGTTAGCATGCATACTTTTTGCAAGCCTGTTGAAGAGGCTTAATTTTAGCTCATATATCATGCTAAATGGGATTTTATAATATATTTGAATATTTTTTTGTCTGCACAATAAAATAATGTTTTATTGTAAGTTTTATCGCATAGGCTCTCAAAATGACTCTGTACTGAAGGATCCAGTAAGGTTAGAATGGGTGAAAAAAATGCATAAAGGATTTTTTTCAATTCAAGAATAGTCCAGATATATCACAAGTAAAACTGATAGTAAGTTGAACCCATATGTCCGAGCCTCCAAGACTGAAGAAAATGCATAATACTGCAAAGCCAGCAAAGGTTAAGATCTAAAAGTTAGCAAAGCTATATAAGAAGTATTTCTCTTAAAAGGTTTTCAGACAATTAATTAGTGCCAGGGGTGCAGTGCAAATTCTATTAATATATAAAGGTGAGAGCAGCCTTTTCCAGCTCAAACAAACACTCTACAGTAAAAGTAAAAAGGCTGACAGGCTTTTAGCAATGAGGCTTAAAAATCTGTTAAATTATAAAAACAGTAATCCCATAAAGATAAAACTGGCAAAATGCAGTTCATAATTAGGAAATTGAAAACAGATTTATTGAGTTTTAGAAAACTTTTAATGTTAAAAACAAAAATCTTGCTGGTATACAGTTCCTCAAGGTGGACTAGAGGCACAGAAAATGTTGCAGTGGCATTCATGATTAATAAACAATAGAGATGTGTAGGGCAAAAAAAAGTTTAATTAGTCTTCATTTTAAAGGAAGTCTTAGCAATTTTCATGTGGCTGTTTTTCTCATGTTTTTGCACATATTCATCTTCTATGTGTACTATGTATGGTTTTTTTTTGCACAGGCAAATTGATGATATTAATTTGTAGGTATACACGTGCAGAAATGATTTTGCTTACCTTTTAATTTTTAAGCACTTAAAGAAATGCCCAAATGAGCCTGAAATGCAAACCCCTAACAGATAATAAAGAAGCCTATTCACTAAAAGCCATTCTAACGTAAACTATCCCCAGCAGTTTAGGACATCCTACATTCTAGTGACCAGAAATCCCATATTCTAGTAACCCCAGTGGTAACATCCATACAGTTTTGGCTCCCGTAAACTGCACTGTTTAAAGGGAAAGGCACCAGGGAGCTCTCAGCGTGCACCATATCAAATCAACTTCTTGAAAGAAAAGTTCCTCTACCTTAACATAACCCCACTTAGCTCCTTACAGAATTAGCAAGTAGCTCTGCCCCAGGACATATCATGCCCTACCTAAGTTTCCAAGCAGGGGCGGCCCAAGGGGGATGTGGGGCCATGCGCGGAGGCTCATTGCGGGGCCTCATTTGCATAAGAAATATTATTTGCATAAACATTAGCATAATGTTAACATATCTCTTAATGAGTGTCTGGAAAAAGAAAGACTACCAGATTTCTACATTACTATACTCCAGTGCCAACCACCAGGCACATTAGGAAGTACTATAACACTGACCATTTAGAACCCATAGCAAACCAGCCGTATCATAACAGCTCTACCATGACTCACAAAGCACCAAATCTATTAAAAAGGCAACACTGCAAATATTAAATCAATACATCTCCTACTAGGGAAAAAAACAAGTGGCACTGTCAAACAGAAACTACAAGAATAGAATACCTCAGCTCAGTTACACATGCAGAACATAGACCATCACCAAACAAAGACCAAGGAATCACAATTTAGAAATCGGAAGACAATAATTAAATTGGGAACCCCTAAAGCCAAACTTGGAATGTACAATAACACTATACATTAATTTCCTTTTGTACTAAACAAAAATGCAAAGATGTTAGTGATACACATTTCCCAGAGCTGACATATTCCAGTTAATACATTCAAAATAAAAAAGTATTTTTCTACCTTTTGTTGTTTGGGCACTTTATTTTTCAATTGCAATTGCTCCAGTCACTTTCTTCTGGTCTCTTCTGTCTTCTGCTAATTCTCCATTGACTGCTGTCCATTTGTCCTATCTTCTCTCTTCTAGATTTTTTCCATTCTATCTTCTGCATCTGCTTTAACATACTGATCTTTCCCCTTTTGCTCTTTCCCCAATTTCTTTTTTATTCCTTTATCATCCACTCAAATTTCACCCTTCCATTCTCAATCCCCACTTACTCTGCCAATACCCAGCAATTTGTAGTTTTTTCTTCCCTCCCACACAAAATAACTTTCCCACCTCCATCCTCATTCCCCCAGCCCCATCCCCTTCTAGTCCTCCCCCAAAATCAGCTCCCTTCTAGTTCCAGCCCCACTCAGCATCCACTCCCTTCTAATTGCATTCCCCCCTGCATCAGCCCATTTCCAGTCCTAGCCCCCCCAATCAGCCCATTTCCAGTCCTATTCCACCCCCTATCAGCCCATTTCCAGTCCAAGCTCCCTCCATCAGCTCATTTATAATCCTAGGCCCCCCATTAGCCATTTCCAATACTAGCCCCCCCCATAAACCAATTCCAATCCTATTCCAGTGAGCTGATGGGGGGGCTTGGACTGGAAATTGGGCCGAGTGTGGAGGAGCTTAAGCCCATTTCCAGTCCAAGCTCCCCTACACTCAGTCCATTTCCAGTCTGAGCCTCTCCATCAGCTCATTTCCAGTCTGAGACCCCCCACCAACTCATTTCCAGTCCAAGCTGCCCCTATCAGACATTTCTAAAAGTAGCCCCCCCCATCGGACATTTCCAATCCTATTCCAGAACTATATCAGTCCATTTCCAATCCTACCCCCCCAAAAGCCCATTTGCTGTCCTAGTCCTCCCCATCAGCTCATTTGCAGTCCTAGCCACCCCCCTCCATTCAGCCCATTTCCAATCCTAGCCTCCCCTCCATTCAGTCCATTTCCAATTATAGCCCCCCAGCCCAAATCCAATCCTAGCCTCCCCCCTATTTAGCCCATTTCCAATTATAGCCCCCCCATCCCAATTCCAGTTTTAGACCCCTCCACAGCCCATTTCAAGCCCAATCCCTCCTCCCTGAAGAGCCCCGCGGCAGGCTTCAGCAGCTTCCGGCAGGCTCAGCACAGCTCATTACAGCCGCCGAAGTGAAGAGCGTTGTTCCCTTCACTTCGGCAGCTGTATTGTAATTAAGATCGCAGCCTGCCGGGTGCCGCTAAAGAAGGTGAGCAGTGTGCAGAATGTTGTTGGCGCGGGGCCCCCTGAAGCGCGGGGCCCTGTGCCAACAACATTCTTGCTCAATGGATGGGCCGGCCCTGTTCCTAAGGTGCTTCAGATCCCGCAGTCCCTCCCCTCAGATTCATGGGGAAAGTGTGACATCCAAATGCTCCTGCCATGCCTCTGTCAAAATTCAGACTATTGGGAGCTGACTCAATCCTTCCAATCCTGCAGAAGCAAGATTTAGCCCCGCCTTGGTCATCCCTCTTCACAGCAATATCCTTCCATCACTGTGGCATTAACAGCAACTAACCCTGGTTGAGGATCACCATCATGCTTGCCTCCAATAAAAAGAGAGCCCACTTTAGTCTTAACAGCTCACTTATGCAGAACTGCCAAGAGGAAACAATTTTAGAGGGAAATTTTTAGGATGTATCCACAAAACAATCTTGTGCTGCGAGTTGCTGTGAGGGCTAGCTGTACTTAGTGCACAGCAGAAGGCACGGGAAAAGGCACATCAGCACACCTAAGGGCATATTTACTAAACCGCATTACCAGGGTTTCGTGGGGTTAGTACATGGTTTGAGCGCCATGCTAAAAATTAGTGTGGGGTCTCCACAATAAAAACACTACACTACCCTAGTGGTGAGCATTTGGGCGTGGACTGGGCAGGACAGGGGCGTTCCTGTCATGTCATGACTAGAGTGGGCATTAGTGGCTCACGCTAACTGTGCTTGATGCCAGTAGTATGGGTACAACTAACACCACCTCAGTTGCAGGCTGGTTAAGAGCTTTCATTCATCCCTCTCCCTCCACTCTTAAAATACCTTATCCTCGTTTCCACCACTCCGTCTCCTCTCTGCCTCACACTCTTCTCCTCCTTCTCCTTCTTTCTTCTGGTGACATTTAATTCTATCCCTGACACCCCTAGACTATTCTCTCATTCCCATTCCTCTTGCAATCATTCTAATCTCATCAATATTCCTCTCTTCGCCCCCTCTTCTCTCCCTTTCTCTTGGGCATTATGGAATGCACATTCCATTTCTAATAAACTCCCCTTTATTCATGACCTTTTCATTTCTAACTCCTTCAAGCTTCTAGCTCTTACTGAAACCTGGCTCTTCCCCGATGACACTTATTCAGTTGCTGCCCTCTGTCATGGTGGATACCATTTTTCCCACACTCATTGTGACACTGGCTGTGGGGGTTTCTGCTTTCTCCTTCCTGCCAATTCCAACCCCTCCTTCTACCTCTGTCTCCTTTTCCTCCTTTGAAGTCCATTCTATCCGCCTTTTTAATAAATTACCTCTCCGGGTAGCTGCTATTTATAGATTCCATGATAAGTCTATCTCTACCTTTCTCACTTAATTTGACTTCTGGCTTTCCCTATTTCTAGATTCTTCTTCCCCCTCACTTATTCTTGGTAACTTCAATGTTGGTAACTTGGTAACTTGGTATTCTTGGTAACTTGGTAACTTGGTATTCTTGGTAACTTCAATATTCATGTTGATATCCCTTCTGACCCTTATGGTTCTAAACTCATTTCCCTTATCCCCTCTTTCATTCTTCAACTTTGCTCTTCTGCTCCTACTCTTCAGCATGTTCACTGCCTTGACTTGGTTTCTTCTCTAACTGTTTACCCTCCATTTTCTGTACCTCAGTTCTTCCCTTATCTGATCATCGACACCTAAGCATTACCCTTCATCACTCCCCACCTCAATCCCGCTGTTTCCTTCTGCCTTTTTAGGAATCTTCATGTTATCAATCCACTGGCTCTTTCCACTATGATCTCATCACCTCTTTTTCTCTTCTAAATCTGTTGATGAGGCTATAGTTATCAGTGAAACTTGTATGTCATGGGAAAATGGCAATATATCTTGCGGTATCACTAGATCTTTCCAGTGCCTTTGATCTGGTTCACCACTCTACTTCTGTCATGTCTTTCTTCTGCTGGTTTGAGGTCTACAGTACTCCATTGGTTCTACTCCTTTCTTTCTCTTCGTTCATACTATGTCACCTTCCAATCTGCTTCCTCTTGTAATTTCTCTCTTCCCTGTGGGGTCCCGCATTGATCCGTGTTGGTCCCTCTTTTATTCAATGTTTATCTTGCTCCACTTGCCATGCTTTTTCAGCAACAGGGTGTTTCTGCATATTTTTATTCTCCTGGCTGAGAACCCAAAATTTGAGGCTCAACCCCATGAAGACATTGGCATTATTTATTATCTGGCACATTTACACCTCCCTCTGTATCCCCATCTCTTGAAGGCATTACTATACCTACAGTTTCAACACTCAAATATTTTGGAATCATTCTTGATTGCACTTGCTTTCCAGTCCCATATCAGTACTACCATCTGTGGTTGCCTTTTCTCCCTCCGCCAAATCCACTCCATCCGCTCCTATTTACCATCATCTGCTATTGCCAACCTTCTGCTTTCCTTAGTTATTTCAAAACTGGACTGTTGTAATACCATCTACTCTGGATTACCTTGGTATCAATTGAAATGCCTACAATGAGTTCAAAACAATGCTATCTGTCTTCTCCAACACTCCTCATGGTATGATCATGTCGCCCCACTATTTATCCAATCCCACTGGCTTCCCATACCATACTACTCTAACACAAGCTTCTTATCATTATTCACAAGATTCTTAACTCCAGTACCCCTATTTATCTTTCCTCTTACTTTGTTCTATATGTGCCTACTCATTCCCTTCGTTCCTTGCATCCCCCTCCATCAAAAGCTCATCTTGACAGCACACAAAACTCTACATTTTTTTTCCTCGGCCCTTTGTTATGGAATTCGCTTCCACTGACCCTATGGGGTATGTTTACTAAACCGGGCTAATGGTTAACTTGGGCTATCTGCAACTAGGTCTCATTGAATAATATGGGACATAGTGGCAAATAGCCTGGGTTTTTATTTATTTATTTACATTCTCTTATATACCATGCTATTCTGCATCAGTGCAGTTTACATTGAACAAACTGAAATTACATTGAACAGGGCATTATAACTTGGAGATAACTATTTTACAGGAAACATGGGCAATGGAGGGTTAAGTGGCTTGCCCAAGACCACAAGGAGCACCTGTGGGACTAGAAACCCCAGTCCTTCCAGCCCAAGGTTGCTGTCCTCTAGTGGGATTTGAATCCCCGACCTTCTGGTCTGAAGTACCTTGCCCCAACCACTAGGCCACTCCTCCACTCCACACCATTAGCCCAGTTTAGTAAACATACCCCTATGTCTTGAATCATCATTTTTGAGATTTAAAACAGCACTCAAAACCCATCTCTTTCAACAAGACTTTAACCTAACCCCTGACACACATTGGCCTCGGACCTTTTTTCTTTTTTTTCACTTTAATGACTTCCACACCTGGAGCATGTTGTAATTTCTGCTTCTCTTCCCTCCCCATTTCCCTTTTAAGTGGACCTAATGCTTTACTTTACTTAATTTTAATTGGCATTCCTTTTTCTTGTTAATTTTTTTTATTGTAAACCACTTGTACACACTGTAGAAGGGCGGTATATCAGGTTTTTAATTAAACCATAACCCATAGTTTCCCGTAATACTGCCATCTCCTCTGCTCTAGATACTCTTGCTCTACCCATCCCACATTCTGTGAGAGACACTACACCCCAGCCCTGGTTATCATTAACTATCCTCTATCTCTGCTCCTGTGACCACTCAGCTGAGCGCATTTGGCTCAAATCTCTCTCCCTTTCTGACTTTTTTCACTTCAAATTCATGCTTACCTCCTTCCAGTCAGCCTTAGCACTTGCCAAGCAAAACCATTATATCCATCTGACTAATTCTCTTGCCACTGACCCCTGCCATCTTTTCTCTACTCTTAACTCTCTCCTCAAGGTGCCTCCCCCTCGAACCCCTCCTTCACTTTCTGTCCAAACTCTAGCCGACTTTTTCCATAACAAAATCCACAAGATTACTCTCCAGTTCCTGCTAAAACAACTTCATCCCCTCTACCCCCACCTCAATACCAACTTTTCCATTATTTAGTTTTATTTATTTTATTTGAGAAATTTTTCTATATCGCCCCTTCCAGAGATCAGGGGGAGTTTACATGGAACATTGTTTTTACATGGAACAAGTAAACAATTTAACAGTGATGACACAAGTTATAACAATTAACTATTTACATTAAACTATGTACATCATATTTTATATAGGTTTACTTATCAGGGTAGGGTTTTAGATTACTATGTTCTAAAGTTAGTGTGTTATAGTGATTGGGTGTAGGGTCTGGGTGGGGGGAGGAGGGATGGGAGGGTTAGAGGGGGGAATCGGTGTGTGAAGGGGAATTGGGGCTGGTGTGTTAATGGAATCTTGATTGGTGTAGTGTTCTCTGAATAGATATGTTTTTATCTCTTTGCGGAAGATCTGAAGGTCTTTCTCAGTTCTTAGAGTATCGGGGAGGGTGTTCCATATCGTAGGAGCTGTGTATGTGAAGGCCCTATTGCTGGTGAATTGTTTGGTCTTGTGGAATGATGGTTTTACTGCAAGAGAGTTTGGTTTTGTTCTTCTATTTACTCTGTTGTCTGCTTGAAGGTGGATCAAGGTGGTGAGGTGGGAGGGAGCAATATTATTAATTAGTTTGAATATTATCATTATGGTTTTGCATTTCACTCTGCAAGTAATAGGAAGCCAGTGGAGTTGGTACATTATGGGGGTGGTGATGTCGGAGAGTCTTGCCTTACAAATTACTCTGGCTGTGACATTTTGTGCCATTTGTAGAAAGTTCAGACTCTTCTTTGGTAGTCCAAGGAGGAGACTGTTGCGGTACTCGAAATGGGGTTATATGAGGAATTGGATAACTGTTCTGAAGTTTTTTATGTCTGAGTCGTCTGAGTTGTTGGATGATCCTTAGTTTATAAAATATGATTTTGTTTGTGTCTCAGGTGTGGTATCATACTAGGAGTTTTGTCTAGGATGATACCTAGGTATCTTACTTCCTGTTTTTACGGTGAGGGGTGTGGTGTTTATGCAGATTGTGTGTGGGGGAGTGAAGTTTGGGTGTCTTGATGTGAATAGAACATCAGTTTTCTTGAGGTTGATACTCAAATTGTTTGATTGTAGCCAGTTTTCAGCTTCAGCTAAGCAGGATTCTAAATTGTCATAGTTTGACTTGTGGATGTCTAAAGGCATCTATACCATAATATCATCTGCGTATATATGGTATCTTATCTTGTGTTTATTGAATATGGAACATATCAGCTGAATGTATAAGTTGAAAAGTAGTGCAGATAAGGCAGAGCCTTGTGGAATACCTTGATTTTGGGGGTGGTTAGCAGATGTTTTGTGTTTGATTTTCACATATTATTGACTGCCTGATATGTAGGATTTGAACCACTTGAGGGTTTGACCATTGATGCCTAGGTGACTAAGTCATGTGAGTAGTGTATTATGGCTTACGCTGTCGAAAGCGGCTGAGATGTCAAAAAAATATGAGTATGAATGCCTGCTTGGAATTGTCTAATCCCTGGATGAGTGTGTCGAATAATGTAAGAAGGAGGGTTTTGACCCTGTGGAAAGGTCGAAAACCTTACTGTTGATCATCTAGGGGTGCATGGGTATCAATGAAATCTTGTAGTTGTCATTGGACTGCTTTCTCGATAACTTTGGCCACGAATGATATACTAGCAATAGGTCTATAAGAGGAAGGATCTTCTTTATTGAGATTTTTGTTCTTCAAAATGGGGCGAATTGTGGTCACTTTCAGTGGGTTTGGCATGATTCCTTGTTGGAGGGATTGATTAATGATATTTGAGAGGTAAGGTGCTATTTCAGTTTTTATTGCTTTGATCCATGTTATGGGGCATGGGTCTAGTGGGGAGGTTGTGGCATTGAGTTAAGTGATTAGGTCAAGAGTTTGACGTAAGTCAATGGTACTGAATGACTGCCATTTGGTAGTATTGGATATGTTTGTTAGCGAATCGGGGAGAGCTGCCGTATGCTTGGGTTTTAGTTTAGTGGCATAGTAGTCAGCTAGCCTTTGAGGTTGAATGGGTATTTTGCTTTAGTTATCATATGGTGGCTTTATATTGATTTCACAATTTCAAACAGCTCTCTTGGGTGGTTTATTGCTTTGCTTATAACTTTAGTGTGGTAGTTTCTTTTTGCTTTGTGTATTTCTTCTTTATAGGTGTTAAGCTTTGAGAGGTATAATGTTTTTAGTTCTGTGGGTTTTTTTGTTCACCAGGTGCGTTCGATCTTTCTGAGTACTTTTTTTTATCCTGGGTAGATTGGGGGTGTTCCATTTTTCAGATTGTCTACCGCAGGGATTTTTGTGGGTTGGGTAAGGCTATTGCTGCAGTTGCGATGGCGTTGTTCCATTTTTCTACTAGTTTCTGGAGGTCATTAGATGATAAATCAACTGGGGGATTGTAAAGTTTATAAAGTTTTCTCGGTCAAAGGGTATATAGTGATTGTGTTTTTATGTGCAAGATGGGGATGAAAGGGTTGTATGGGTGACCGGTAATGGTATAATGAGTGCAAAATGGATCACATAGTGGTCTGAACAAGGTATTGGGGATATGTGCAGAGCTGTGCAGGTTGGTTAGTCTAATATATGCTTTGAGATGAAGACCAGATCGAGGATATTGCCCTTACTGTGGGTGGAGCATTGTAGTATTTGTTGGAATCCCATTTCCTCCATGGATTCATTAAATGCATTTAATTGTGCATCTGGGAGGGATGGTAAGTCAAAATTGCCTAGTATGATGTAGTGCTTCCTAATGGATGAGGCGCATACTGATTCAAGGATTGTTGTGAGGCTTTGGTCACAGGGTGAGGGGGGCCTATATATTAGGCATACTGCTAAGTTTTTATTTTCAATTTTAAGTATGTCAAGTCCTTCATGGTTGGAGCATAAGTTAGAGGATACTTTTAGTTCTTCTTTGGTGAATGCAAGTACTCCTCCATCTCTTTTGTTCTCCCTGGCACAGTTAAAGAGATTGTACACTTGTACTTGGAGAGCTATGTTTCCATGATACATAGTACGTCTGGTTTTTCATCTGTAATAAGGTCCTTTATGATTGGGATTTTGTTTCTTATTGATCTGGCATTGACAAGTATGAAGCTTAGATTGGTGGATGTTAAGTTGTTGTGTTTGGGTGTACTAATAATAGTGTTAATTTGAATTAGTCTATGGTGGTGGTTCTTTTGGCTGCGGTTATGCTTTAAAATTTTGTTTTTCTGTATCAGTGGGTGTCTGTTTTGTCTGGGGTGGTGGTAAAGTATGGGGATTGGGGATGGATAGAATGGCTCATCCAATGGGGAGAGGGCTTTAAGTTCCCTTGAGACTATGAGCAGGATGATTATGGTGTAAGTTAGAAATGGTCTGGGTTCCATTTCGGGTGGTGGCCTAATTGTATTGGTGTGGGCTGGGTGGGTGTGCAGGTGTTTACTGTGAGCAGGTGAATGTGAGATGGACTATTGTAATGAGTTCACAGTAATATTGGTTGTACAGAGAGATATAGGTATGCAGGAAATATATTAGACAAGGCAATTACAGCACAAACAATTTAAAGGATGATAAAATTGGTGCAATGCAGGATGGGGTGATTAGGCAGTGTTATAGTTACTGCACTGTGGACTCTGGTTTGTATCTTGTTGAGTGTCAGCAGTGTCCGCAATACAATCAGATTGATGGTAGGATAATGATTATAGTAAGGCTGAGTGGATTTATTATGTAGTTTTGTAGATATTAGTCCAGATATTCACTTTACAATCAGTTCACCATTATGACTTTTGCTCGATTGAATTGTTGGATATATAGGGAGAAACTTGGGTGAACCTGCAGGCGTTGGTGACAATGTGGCCAGTGATGTCTCTGTTGTGGGTGATCAAGAAAGTCATGGAGAGGGTCAGTAGGTGAAACTGTTTCGTGAGCGAGAGTACTCAATGGGATGTGGACATCGGCCCGTAAGAAGTGTGGCTGTGTTCATAAGGGTAGTTGATTTGGTTGTAGTTTCTCTATCGCAGTTATGTTATGAAGATTTACTGCGTTTGGCATCTTCTTTGGTGGCTTTGTTCATCCTGTGGCTTTGGCGCCAGTCCTGGGTGGGTTGTTGTAGTTTCGTTTTCATTCCCCACCTAAGGGCCATGCCAAATGGCCCTCTGGCAAGGCCCTCAGGCGTGGGCCTGCCTGATGACGCCTTGGATTTAAATTGTGTAGGCTTCCTCCAATTGGGCATGAGCCCCAGAGTGGGGAGGAGACTTGCTCCCCGGCTGAGACCCCGATCAGGGGGAGCTCGTCGGTGGTGGTGGATGATGAAGTTGAACCCTCCTCATCTTCTTTCCTTCTCCAAACTTACTACTTGCTCTTCAGATCCTATCCCCACACATCTCCTTAACTCCATTTCCTCCTCTGTCATCCCTTCCATCTCAAATAATCTCAACCTCTCACTCTCCACTGCTACTGTCCCTGCAGCCTTCAAGCATGCTGTGGTCCCACCCCTGCTCAAGAAACCTCTTGATCCTAGCTCTCCTTCTAATTATTGCCCCATCTCCCTTCTTCCCTTCATTTCCAAACTTCTTGAGTGCACAGTCCTCTACCATTGTTCTGATTTTTTTTTCCTTTCAAGCCCTTCTGATCCTTTCAGTCTGGCTTTTGCTTCTTACGTTCTACTGAAACAGCACTTGCCAATGTCTCCAGTGAGTTGTTCCTGGCTAAATCTAAGGGCCTGTACTCTATTCTTATCCTCCTTGACCTTTCTGCTGCTTTTGATAGCGTTGACCACCACCTTCTCCTTGACACATTATCCTCACTTGGTTTTAGGGGCTCTGTTCTGTCCTGGTTCTCTTCTTATCTCTCCCTTTTAGTGTTAGTTCTTGTGGTTCCTCCTCTATTTCTATCCCAGTCTCAGTTGGTGTACTCCAAGGGTCTTTTCTGGGCCCTCTCCTTTTCTCTCTGTACACCCAGTCCCTTGGTGCTCTCATCTCCTCCCATGGATTTCAGTATTATTTTTATGCTGACTATTCTCATATCTATCTTTCTACATGAGATATTTCTCTAACACTCCAGTGCCGTATCTTTGCCTGTCTCTGACATTACCAGCTGGATGTCTCACTGCCATTTGAAACTAAATGTGGACAAAACCGAACTTCTTATTTTTCTCCCTAAACCTTCCTCCTTTCTCTATCTCTGTTGATAACGTTCTTCTGCTTCCTATTTCCTAAGCCCGTAACTTGTTGTCATTTTTGACTCCTCCCTTTCCTTCTTCTCACATATTCAAACTTGTCATTTCTTTCTCTATAACATTAACAATATTCGTCCCTTCCTGTCTGAACACACTACTAAAACACTTGTCCACTTTTTAATTACTTCCCATCTCAACTATTGCAACCTCCTTCTTGCTGGTCTCCCTCTGAGTTATCTCACTCCCTTTCAATCTATTCAGAATTCTGCTCCATGACTAACCTTTCACCAGCCTCAATATACTCGTATAACCTCTCTTCTCAAGTCGCTTCATTGGCTTAACTTCCATTTCCATATCCAATTCAAACTTCTTCTTATGACCTTTAAATGCATTCATTCTTCTGCTCCTCATGATCTCTCCTCTTTCCTCTCCTCCTACACCCTCCTCGTGAACTCTGCTCTTCTACTGGCTCGCTCCTCTCTTTGCTCTTTTCTTCCACTGCTAACTCTAGACTTCGGTCCTTTCACCTTGATGCTCCTTATGCCTGAAACAAACTTCCTGAGTCTGTTCATCAGGCTTCATCTCTGCACCTTTTCAAATCTATGCTAAAGGCTCACTTCTTTGAGGCTGCTTTTGGATCCTGATCCCTTGCTTCCTTGTGTCTCCTCACCCTTCCCTATTCTATCCTTATTCTTATCTTTTTTCTTGTCTGTCTTGATTAGATTGTAAGCTCTGACGAGCAGGCACCGTCTTCTATCTGTGTTTGTACAGCGCTGCGTATGCCTTGTAGAGCTTTATAAACGTTTAGTAGTAGTAATAGTAGTAATATTAGTTGCACCCATGGCCTGGTCTCCATGGTAACACACATTATGTCTGCACTAACTGCAGGTAGATGGATATGCTGTACATATTCCTCTGCAGTTAGTGATGAGCCTTTTGCTGATAATGCCATTCACTTGTGCATTACTGGCACGAGGCTTAGTAAACATGCCCCTTAAAGAACTGAGGTCTGGATGCACTAAAGGAATGGCCTGTAAATATCAATACGTACTTTAGGTAACATTTGCACCATTTACAGAAAACCTATAGACAAAAAAAACAAACTATGGCATTGCCTCTTTTTAAAATTTCTTAACAATTCTCTGTTGCCAGCGTTCCCGTCCTCTCCAAAATCATTGAGAAAGCAGTACAAATTCAACTACAGGAGCATCTCGACAGATGCCCCTCTTGAACAAAGTCAACATGGCTTCCACCCCTACCACAGTGCTGAAACACGCCTTACCTCCCTCCTTAACACACTTATAACCGGAACCGAAAAACCTCTCTCTGGTTTTGTGCTGCTGTTCCTCGACATATCTGCGGCTTTTCGACACTGTATCACACCAGACTGTAATCAATCAGCTCAACACTATTGGTATCCAGGATTCCCCACTCAAATGGATTCACTCCTACCTCTCCCAGCACACTCAAACAATAAGAACCATCAATCAATCATCATCACCTTACATCTTCTCTCAAGGAGTCCCTCAAGGATCTGCTGTCTCCTCCCTCCTATTCAACATCTACATAAGGCCCCTATGCTACATCCTCCAGAGTTTTAACGTTGGTTACCAACTCTATGCCGACAACATAATGATCTTCACCCCTTTCAACACCATCTCCCCGGACTATTCCATTTTCACTGTCTGTTTCATAGAAATTGTTGCATGGCTACAGCTTCACAACCTTATAGTTAATTTCAACAAAACAAAGATACTTCATGTTTCCAAAGACCCTAGTTTTACCCCTCAAACTTGGCAACCCTGAAATACAAGTCAAACCTCAGGTCAAATACCTTGGTGTAATCCTGGACCACCATCTAAACTTCCAGCCTCATATCATGAACGTCACCAAAAACATTTACTTCAAAATCCGAATTCTCCACAACTTATGCCCCCTCCTATCTTATGACTGCTTCCGCACTGTATGCCAAGCCTCTATCACTCCTCTCATCGACTATTGCAACTCAGTCTTCCATGGGCTTCCCAAGGCTACCATCACACCTCTACAGCTTGCACAAAACACAGCTGCATGACTCTTAGCCGGAGCTCCCAGACAATGCTACAGTACATTACCTCTATCCTGAAATCTTTAAATTGGCTCCCAGTTGCATCCCATATCAAGTTCAAGATACTCTCCATCTCCCACAGAGCCCTTTTCAACACCTCTGCAGAATAGCTGCAATCGCTTGTCAGACGTCCCGACAACAACAGACTCTGCCGACAGAATGCAACAAATCTTCTCCTCCCTCCAGCACAGTCACAAGAAACCACAACACACATGCACAAAAGTTTTCCAATTCTATGCCCCTATCAACTGGAACAAACTACCTCCCACAATACACTGCCTCCAATCCCACACCCTCTTCAAAAAGCACCTCAAGACACTTCTTTTTGAAAAACGCTATGGTGTTCCCACAACAACAGGTCCCCAGCAAGGGCATCCCCTTCCCCCGCTCACTGCTCCCATTTCTCCCCCCCCCCCCTAACCACCAAAGGCATTTTGCTCACCTCCCCACTTCCCACCTCAAATATCCCACTTCACCCTTCCTACCCTACCCTTCCCCCCTGATACCACCCCGGTATCCCCCCCACACTAAAAGTTGTTTACTATGTTAACCCTTTCGCGTCCACAAAATTGTTTTGTAACTGAAACTTTTTTTCTGTTTGTTTTATTAAGATTTGAGCTAAATGATGCAGAATATAATGTTTTTTTGAAAATTTTTTATTTCTAAGAAACAATATTTACTGTTGCCATATGGCAACTACGGTCCTGAATGGCTGAAAATTAAAAAGTCTTGGCATCAATTTCATTTACTGCTGGGTGTTATAGTTTAAATAAGTTTTTTTCAGATGTCAAACACAGATACACATCACATTTCGTACAGTGTGTGGAGTTTCTGGAAATATAGAATCCAGTGAAAAATTTTGGGGAAAATTTGAAGGTTGCCATATGGCAACAACAGCCATGAAAGTTAAGTTACTTGTTCCTAAAGTTCCTTGTACATACTTTCAATTGTTCTCTGTAAACATTCTTTTATTGTTCCGTGTAAACTGTTTTGCCTCATAGAAAAATGGTATATAAATCCAGATAGATAGATAAATAAATAAATAAATATATATATAATGGAATGTTCCCGCATGCCAATAGACTGTCATTTACAGTCCGCACTTGACATTAGCAAGTATCTTTTAAAGTTGTATTTTCCTTCCCTTTCCTTTTCCTATTGATTTCTCTGAATGTTGGTAGGTTTTTTTCTTTTCATAAGAAGCATGTACATTTGAGTCAATATTAAACTTACTGTACCGATCTTGGATGCTCAAAGGAATTTGTCTCCTTTTTATATGCAACAATATTGCTTCAAAAGGAAGTTGTACAGCTTCCTTTGTCTAAGTTTGTACATTGGTAAGTTGCACTAACTTTTCAGTTGATAAGGCTTCTATGACTTAGGGGCCCTTTTACTGAAGTGCGTTAGACTTTTGTACTTAAGGGTATGTTATCGGCACCCTTGTGCCCTTACTGCTCTGAAGTAGCCACATTAAAGAGTGTTAAAGGCTCCTGCAGTGTTAAGGAAACAGTAGGCAGAGAGTAGGCATTAACGGGGTGGAGAATGGGTATTAACAACAGGTGCTTCCTTAATGCCTGTTGTGTTAGCGCCCTTTAACACTGGGAACCCTAACGCCAAGTAAAACCTCACAGAAAGGGGTTGCTTTGAGGGGAGATAGCCTATTTAAATGTCTGCAATGTGATCCACAGACAGGTGAGCCCAAGTTAGTGATAGTAGTGCTCCATTAGCAGCAACAGCATAGTGCCCAAGTATGGAAAGGCACTATGTTGATGGTGCAAATAGGGAATAGGGGGTGGCATGTGGGTCATGCAAGTGGGGATTGCTGGTGCACAAGGCCCAGGTTGCACATCTGTGATGTCTGCCAGGATGCCACAGTGACAGTGGCGGCACACAAACATGCTGCTGCTGTGAAAAGGTGATGCACAACATGGAGCAGTCCAAGGTTCCCAGGCACCCTAGGCAGAGGCCCCTGCTGCTGGCTCTGGAGGAAGAGGTCAGTAGTACCAGCAGCTGTAGCACTATATGGGGCTGAAAAAGCAGCTGCCTAGGGAAATACCACTGCTCCCCTGAGGCGTATCTGCAGCTGGTGGGGATAAGGTTATGCTAGCGGAAGTTCTTTGGGGGCGCAGGGTAGCCAACCATGTGTACCTATGCCCCCCCATCCAGAAATGGTGCTTGAGGTGCATACCTAAGCCACATGGTTGACAGGTTGGGACTGCACCCTACCCCCACCAATAGCATGCTGCCATGTCATCATGGTGTGAGGGTGTAGGAGGCAGGTGCAACCCCAGCACCCTCACACCATACAGAGCCATGGTGATATACAGACCAGACAACATGTCCCCTCCAACACCCGCCAAACACATCTTGTCAGACAGGTATGTCACAGGGCATGCAGAGATCACTGCAGATATAGGAAGACCCCTATTCATGTCTGCATTCACCCTGTCAATGAACACAGCTACACACAGGGTGTGCTGAATCCATGTGGCAGCTCTGTGGTGCAACACAGAAAGCCAGTATGTATATAAGTGGAGGGTCACAGGTTGAAAACTGGCTATGGATCATGTCTTACATGTCCCTATGTATAAACTTTAGCATGTGCAACCCCCAATAAATAAGCCAGCAAGTGTCCAAACACCCATCATCCACACAGACAGGCTCCACTATCCACAGCTGGATAGAAAGGCACACTGATAGCACCAGCACACTGAGTGGGTATTTAACGAGTTTGAATGACACAGCATGCTACCAGTGCCTGCACAATGAGTACACGTTAACAATGCCTGAGCTGATATGGAGACCAAAGTGGCAGGCAGGAATGCCAACCATCCCCACTTTTACACAGCATGGCAATGTTAGAGTGTGTGTGTGTGTGTGTGTGTGTGTGTGTGTGTGCGTGCACGCTCATGTGTATATGTCTCCCAAGAGTTCTGTGGCCTTTTGCACTGCACTGTGCCCCACATTGCCTAGACTGTTCCCAGTGATAGTCTGCAAATGTGAATGATGAGGAGCAGAGAATTGTGGGTATGGCCTGAAACAGAGCGGTTTGCCCAAGATGTGTCTACATTGGAGGTTGGGTCAATGGCTGAGATTCCATAGTGCCTATCTGCCACATGCAGGGTCTGGATGGCCACAACAGTTGAGAGAAACAGTTCTCTCACTCTCACCAAGATGTGACCATGGCACGGCTATGTATCCACATAGTGCTATAAAGTGTCCAGCTCCAGTGTTGTGGGTTCTTTCCCTGTCCAGGGAGTCCAAATGCTGAGTGACCATGCTGTTTGTCCTAAGCCAGGGTGTACATGGTTGCTCATGGTATTGTGTGCTGTGTGGTGGCGAGACAGGGTTAGAGCCCAAGAAAATGCTGAAAAAACAGCCATTTATTTCTGAACAGAGAAAAGGTTCAGGGAGGTTCGGGGTTAAAACTCTGACCAGAGAAAAAAACTGTGTGTATAGAGCTACAGAGATTGAGCCACACCCTAGCTCCATGGAAACCAGGGGAGGTGACGAGGAGAGCCCGGGGGTGGAGTCTAGAGCTATAGGGCAGACACAATCATATAAGCTGGGGAAAGCAGCAGTGAAAAGGAAGGAGAGGAAGCTGGGAAACGAGAGAAGCCCAGGAGACATGGGAGACGAGAACAGCAGGAGAACAGCAAGGAGACAAGCAGGAGGAGAGTGCTCTGAGGAGGAGACGTCCTCCAGGAGGGAAGAGTCTAGCAGAGAGTCTCGGGAAACTAAAGGAAGTGAGGAGACCAGGAGAACACATGTAAGAGGAAAGTGTGACAGCAAATGCCTCAAAGGAAAGCCCTATTGCATGCAGCAGACAGACCACTCCAGCCCTGAAGGTAGTCCAGTTTGTAGAGAGAGTACAGCTGGCTTGGAAGACAGGAAAGCTGGCTCTGTGGGGAATGCTGAAAGAACGCAAGGTAAAGGAATATCTTTGAGAGAGTCTGTGAACACTATTCCACCTTTGGCAAAGTCTGAGGGAAGACTGGTTGCTGGGAAAAAGGTGAGCACGTTGCAAGCTTTAAAGAGTTTGTTAAGAGATAAGAATCTCCTCTATCCATCCCCTGTAACACAGCCTAGAAAGGAATCCCAGTGGGGTCAGGTTTTGAAACTCTGGGAGAAGTTAAAGCCTGTTATAGACGCTAAGGACAGACAGGTGCTGAGTGAATCAAATGAGGAGCTCATGGAAATAGAGGAATGCTGTTCAGATAGTCCCTGTTCTGACTCAGAGATGGATTGCTCTTATTGCACTAGTCAGAAGTAGCAAAGCTGAGCGTTTTTTTTAAAGCAGTGAAAAAAACCCTCAGGAGCTTTGGGAAATACACGTCTCACTGAAAATTGTGTTAATTAAAGCATTAAGTTAAGTTTGTTAGGTTTGTTTTTACATTCAAAGATTGAATCCCTTGAGAACTCCATATGAATGTGTAATTTAAGATTCTTGAATTTTCCCTGTACCTCTTTATTGGCTCCCAAAATTCTTTTTGATAAATATGTAAAGGAAATACTTGCTTTATCTGATGTTTTAAATGTGTTGCAGATTTATTATATTCCCCTGGCTACTAAAAAGCTTAACCCCATAGATGGTGAAATGGATGAAATTGTTCCTAATGTAGCGAATCTTACTGAGTTCCTGGAAGATTCCTTAGATACTATAAACACCCGCTCTACTTTGCTGGTTACCCTAGCGTCTGTTATGGATAAGCAAAGGATTTTGAAGGCTTTCTTTAAGGTGAAGTCAGCGCTGTTTTGTGGACAAAGTAAATATCTTTCCAGATGTCTCTCGTAGCACCCAGCTGCGGCGTAGACAATTTTTATCTTTAAAGTCGCGTATAGTCGAGCTGGGTGCTACTTTCTTCTTAAAATTTCCGTGTAAGTGCCTGATTACTTTTATTTATTTATTTATTTCAGTTTTTTATATACCGCACTATTTATAATCAGCGCGGTTTACAGATGAACACAAAGACCAGAACAACAGGCTGTTCGGTATTACATATAACAGGAGTATAAACTTGGATAACATGGGAGAACTATATACATAGAATAAATATTCAATTAGTTCTATAGCATGAAAAACTATTTACATAAAATAGCAGTAGTGCAAGGGTCAGGAGGAGATTGTGGTTAAGTTTGTGGTAAGGCTATTCTTTTGAACTTTATGTAGGGTAAAATTTGATAAATAGGTTAAATTTTAGGGCTCTTCTGAACTGGGTTAGATCGGTTAAAGCACGTATGTCAGGTGGTAGGGAGTTCCAGAGTTTTGGGGCGCAAAACATGAAGGCTCTATTCACTGTTGATCGGCTGCAAGTTGTTATGGCCTTTGGCATTGTTAGAGTGTTTAGTGATGATTGTCTTCTGGATCTTATTGGTGATACAGTTTGTATGAGGTCAGTTAGTGAATTGGCTGACAAGCCATGGATGGCCTTGTACGTGAGAATCAGTGTTTTGAATATGAGCCTGGCTTGTATTGGGAGCCAGTGAAGCTGCTTGAGGATTGGTGTCACATGATCATTCCTGGACGCTCCTTGTAGAACCCTTGCAGCAGAATTCATAGCAAGTTGTAGAGAACTTAGGGTGGATTGAGGGAGACCTTGTAGAATTGAATTGGCGAAATCAAAATGCGGCAAGATGAGTGCTTGGAAGATGGTTCTGAAATCCTCTGGGTCCAGTAATGAGCGTAAATGCCTAAGTGTGCGTATCTTGAAGTATACAGCTCTTACAATATTGTTTACGTGTGATTTCATATCTAGACGGTGGTCCAGCGTGACTCCGAGATATCTTATTGTTTCTTTGGTGGATAGATCAGCTCCCTTAACACTTATATGTGATGGTGGAATGAAGTTGGGGTCTCTTGTAACAAAGAGAACCTCAGTTTTCTTGTGATGGATGCGGAGGTTTTGTGAGAGAAGCCACTCTGAGACTGCATCAAAGCACTTTATTATGGGCAGTATTTTGAGGGCGCTTCTTATGTTTTTCTTGAGGTATCACACTTGGAAAGATTTTTGCTTGATAGACAGGGTTTAACTGGGTCACGCAGTGTAGATGTTTCCTCCTAGTATATTGTCAAATTGATTTGACTTAGTTTCTATATTCTTGTTTTCTTTATTTAATCAATGGAAAGCTCCCGTGATGTGGACTGTGTTTCTGGTGTTGTTGTAATATCTTTTTTACTTTGAATGTGGAATTATGACTTTGTTTTGCTTAACATCAGTGATATGTCCTTTTCTCTTTTGGTTATTGTATATGACTTAAAACCTCAATAAAAAAAAAAAAAGCATTAAGGTCTGAGCTAGCCAGCCAGGCTCAGAGAAGACGGTAAATGCTTGAAGTGAAAGAAAAGCCAATGTTTGCAACTTAAGAATGAAGAATGCAAAACTGTTTAAAAGGAAATGATATCAATGTTTGTCAGCTTGTAGCCAAGTATTTTATATGCTGTGCAGAGCCCTGAGGAGATACGGGTCTCTGTTGTATCAAGCCTGGTTCTGAAGAAGCTGATCTTTATGGAAGGAAAAGATTTTGTTGCAACGTTTAAAGCAAGCTGTTGAGAACATGTGATGCATGGACTATGCTATAAAGTTTTGTTTCTTTGAATGGAGAAGTATCCAATTTATGTTTGATAATACATGAACTGCTGATAAAGAAGTTCTGTGGCTAAGAAGAAAATAATCATTAATAAATTTTCCTGTGCACCTTTTGAAACCCTCGGCTAAATTTGCTTATTTACACAACTACATTATTTGAAAGCCCCAGCATTGATCAATCAGGCTGGCAAAGGACATAAAGAGGTAGGCCCACTACTAATAGGCAACCGTCTAACCAGTAGGGGGCGCTACAACTGACAGACCACAGATGGTATGTGCATGGCTGAAACAGCCCAGTGATGGGCAGCAGGTGCAGTCTGATTGTGCTTGCTGTGGTGGCTTGGTAGTTCCAGATGGTTGGGGCAGCAGTTGTTCCTGGCCTGCTCACATGGCAGGACCAACAGGATGGTAGCAGTAGCCCTATTCAAGCCTAGAAGCCCACACTGCATTTGGCACCCATGGTATCAGCTGCTGCAACCCTGGACACTGACATGCACTGTTCTAGGAGGGTCCCCTGTCCAACAGGGGCAGCACACAGGGCCCAGATATGACAGGCACCTACAGCATGCTTCAATTGTGTAGGAAACAAAGTGACTAGCATAACATACTGCAGACAATACATGCCTCTCTCTGGCAGTGATGTGGATCTGCAGCATGGCTGGCAGAGACAATCTCTAACAGTGCAATTTTTGGGAACCAGGTGCTGGGCGCCCATCCTCACCCTCAGGGTGACCGCTGAAACTGCTTAGTAGCATGGTTTGTAGCTGTTCTGTGCTTGTAGCACATGCTGTCAGTGCATCTTACTGAGCTGATGTGATGGATCAGTGCATTCTCCATTTGGTGGTCAGCTGCAGACTGCTGTCCTGCGAGTGTAGTGCCTCGTGGTTACTGGAGGGGCTAACCTATACTGGCACATACAGCAGACATTTTAGGCAGTGACCTGCAGTCTCTTTGAATCCAGACATTGCTGTGCAAGGAGCTGTGGAGATATAGCCTTCTGGTTAGTGCAATGTCTCCATAAGCAGGGGATAAAGGTTCCATTCCCACTTGTTCATTTTGGGCCTGTGTGCTATTCAGGTCATTTCCCTGCCTGTAACAGTCCAGGCTCTACTGAGACTTGCAGACACACATCCTTCTACTTTGTTATGCGTTCTAGCCACACTTTGGGTCAGCAAACAACTTATTCCTCATCATGCCCTTCTGAGAACATGGTTTTATTAGCTCAGCTGCAGTCCATTGCAGGGGGTCAGACATGTTCACTCTGCAGATGTCAGGCACCTGCTTGGAAGCATGACATAATGGTCATAGCAATGGCCAGGGGACCAAGATACCAGGGTTTGAGGCCCACTAGCACACCTTATGTGACATTTCAGAATGTGTTACTGTCACATTTTTATGTCTGCCACAACCTTCATGGACTGACACCTCCTTGTGACCTTGAGCAGGTCACTTAACTCACCAGTGGCTCAGCTGACTGCAGGCCCGTACAGTCCTTGTTTATCATCTGACATTACCAATTTGTCGGTAAGATGTATGCCGATGTGACTGCACTGATAGAGTGGTATTTTAACAGGCAGTTACATGCATACAGCTGTAACCTATATGTGAGACACGAGTCGTATATGACATCATCAAACAAAGAAAGTGAGGAAAGCAGAACAATCCCCCGCAGGAGGAAAACTTTTTTTGTCGGACCACATAATGCCTTGTCCAGGGGCATTTAAGATCAGACTCCCTGGACTCTGGCAAATCTTAGTCAATGGACCTGAAGCAGGGCGGTTAAATTTGAGCCCGAAACGCAGGACTGTGTCGTGTGTGTGTGTCCTGTGTCGTGTGTGTGTCTTACACCCTGAGAAGTTTGCCGTGGCAGTTACGTTTGCATTTAATATACTACTGCTGGTTTGATTAAAAGGACTAAGATTTGCCAGAGTCCAGGGAGTCTGATCTTAAATGCCCCTGGACAAGGCATTATATGGTCCGACAAAAATTTTTTCCTCCTGCGGGGGATTGTTCTGCTTTCCTCACTTTCTTTGTTTTGTGCTATTTGAGCCGAGTGGTGGGGTTGGCTCACGAGACCAGGCTTGTGGCCTTTTGTGATCGTTATATGACATCATGACTTTCACTGTACAGCTTTGGCTCCATAATATCTCTGCAGTACATGCAGACACATCCTACCCCTCGGATAGCCGCCTGCAAGTATCCCCTCATGTTCGTACGTGCCCCATTTGCCCAGTTTGGATGATACCTGTCCAGTTGTTATCTGCAATTTGTCTGGGGTGTTGTATGGTGGTTGTGTGGCTGGTACAGGTGTGAGACCCACATGTCTGGTATCAGGCCTTCCACATGGCACTTACAACCATTTTCCCACACAGTATAAATATGTTGGGGGATAGCACCTATGGCATATCGGTGCTGCTAGCCCATACCACCCTCACCTCTGCTGCCATCTTTCCTTCAGTCCATTCATCCCCTCTGTCAGCTGTGTGCAGTCATGTCATCTTGTGCAAGCTGCTACACCATGGCCTACACAGGTACTCTTTCCCACATTTCAGCTCTTCACGCATGCCTCTCCTTGTGCCTGATCTGCATGTCACCACTCCTGCTCCATCCTCCTTTCGCTGCACACATCCTGTCACTTCTGACTCCACTGGGGGACACACCTTCTCCATCTTATGCCACACACTGACATTGTGCCATTTTACACTGGCACACTCCAGTGCATCAGTACAGCTGTCTCCCATATCCTCATTCAAATTGCTGACTGCCACGCTGGGTGCCCACGGATCTGGCAGGTCCCATCAGCTCCCAACTGTCCTTCCATCCATCACCTTTACATTGACTTTCCCTAGTGCTCCCTTATCTAGAGTTAGGGTGACAGCCATTTTTGGACGTTAAGGTGCATGCTTGACACCTTAAAGCCCAATGACCTATTAACACATGTTAAATGGCCCTTTGCACCCTTAACGCTGGAGCATCTTCTACCCACCCAGCACCCTTTACATATGTAAAACTCCTTATCAGTACTGTTAACGCTTGCTACCTTAACACCTTTTAGTAAACATACCCGTTAGTATGCATTTAGGGGCATATTTACTGAAACGTGCATATTTAGCACATGGCTGGGCCATGAAACCAGTGTGGAGACCTGTTCCAACTTCAGGGGACAAGTGTATTCATCCCCCTTCTGTTGGTTTGTTGCTAACATACAGCACCATGGTACCCTGGCAAGCGGGTAAACTTAACGCCGCCCATTGGCTAATGGCAACAATTTATTTAGCTATTTAGTTATTTAACTAGACTTATATACCACTTAGGGGCATGTTTACTAAACACCGTTGCTGTGCGGGTTCCCGTTAGTGTGCGGGTGCCATATAAGGAGTGGGCGGGCCAGCCAGAAAAAAGGAAAAAACGGACCGTACCTGTGCGCATCGCGCTAATGTGCGGGTCCCACATTAGCGCGTGGGAAGGCTAAGCGGGGCGCTGCCAGGCACATAGAAGAACACAGCCGTAGCACAATGTTGAAGACAAAAATCAATGGTGCAGGGGCCATGGGTTCAATCCCCCAGTGTGCGCAACCAAAGAAGGCAGGGTGAGGCATGAATATTAATGGTAAAATATCATTATAGGAGGCATACCACATTAGGGCGGCTGTCGGTGTTGTGCTGTTACGTTTTTGCGGCAGTAATTAATATGTTGCGTTATGAATTTCGCTGTAAAATCTGTGGTGCATTAGGCGGCGCGCTGTACGTCGCTTGCATTACGTGCGTCGTTAGGCTGTGCGCGGGACATCTTTTGCGTATTGTGAGGCAGTAGGTGGTGCTGTGTTAGTTGTTGACGGCATGAAGCGGTGGGAAAATATCCAAACACAGGACTCGAGACGTAGCACAATGGGGAAGACACCAACCAATGGTGCAGGGCCCATGGGTTCAATACCCCATTGTGTGCAATACAGAAAGGCTGGCCGAGGCATAACTAGTACTGCTGGACAAGAAAGTTGATGGAGGCACACTAATTTTGGCCGTCACCAGGCGTCGCGCGGGTAAGTTTTTGCGGCAGTAACTAATATTGATCCACATTATGCGTCTCGCTGGCAGATGTGGGGGTCGTGAGTTGATGCGCTGGAAATGTGGGCGGCATCGGGCGTCGCGCTGTTACGCTTGTGCGGGTCTGGCAGCAGTAGGCGTCGCGCTGTTAGTTGTGAACGGCATAAGGCTGTGCGCAAATGTCCATACACAGGAACTGAGCCGTAGCACAATGGCGAAGACATTAACCAATGGTGCAGGGGCTACGGGTGCAATCACCCAGTGTGTGCAAGCCAACAATTCTGGCTGAACCATGCCTAGTAATGTTTTAAAAAATATATTTAGGAGGCATACCACATTAGGGCGGCTGTCGGTGTTACGTTGTTGCGCCAGTAATTAATATGTTGCGTTATGAATTTCGCTGTAAAATCTGTGGTGCATTAGGCGGCGCGCTGTACGTCGCTTGCGTTTCGTGCGTCGTTAGGCTGTGCGCGGGACATCTTTTGCGTATTGTGAGGCAGTAGGTGGTGCTGTGTGAGTTGTTGACGGCATGAAGCGTTGGGAAAATATCTAAACACAGGACTCGAGACGTAGCACAATGGGGAAGACACCAACCAATGGTGCAGGGCCCACGGGTTCAATACCCCATTTTGTGCAATACAGAAAGGCTGGCCGAGGCATAACTAGTACTGCTGGACAAGAAAGTTGATGGAGGCACACTAATTTTGGGCGTCGCGCGGGTACGTTTTTGCGGCAGTAACTAATATTGATCCGCATTATGCGTCTCGCTGGCAGATGTGGGGGTCGTGAGTTGATGCGGTGGAAATGTGGGCGGCATCAGGCGTCGCGCTGTTACTCTTGTGCGGGTCTGGCAGCAGTAGGCGTCGCGCTGTTAATTGTGAACGGCATAAGGCTGTGCGCACATGTCCATACACAGGAACTGAGCCATAGCACAATGGCGAAGACATTAACCAATAGTGTAGGGAGCATGTCCCCAATCACCCACAGTGTTAGTCCACAACGAGGCATATTTTTAGGGGTGAGAGAACCAATGTTTAGCATAAGGCGTTGCGTTGATGGGCATGAGGCGGTGAAAAATATCCTTTTGGAGGCACTGTAATAGTAGCCTGCAGAAGTGGCGCATTGATGGGTATGCACAGGAACAGACCCACAGCACAATGATGATGACACTGACCAATGGTGCATTGATCAGGGGTTGTATACACGGCTGTGCAGAAATAGAAAAAGGCTGGGTGATGCATCACCTGTCCTAGGTAATATTGGCAGATGAGGGGCATGAAGTTATTGCCCACATAATGTGTAAGAGGCAAAAGGCGCTGTGCTTATATCAGAGCCAAATGAACAGAGCCACAGCAGAAGGGTTAGCACACTGCCCAATGGTGCTGGCATCATGGGTCCAATCCCCTGCTGTGTTCAATGAATAAGGCTGGTTGAGCCATCACCTGTCATGAACTAGGAGCCATGTAACCCTCAATTGTATGTACTACTGATAGCAAATGAACTATGGAAGTACTGTAATAGCAGGTAATGCATAAGGTGCCCATCAAGGTACCTCAGAGGTCAAATTGTAGCGTACACTCTCCACAAACGAAACACACAATGATGTGTATAGGGTGCGTTTTGTGTGCCGTAGGAGGCAGGGCATTGACCAAACACAGTCAGTGCTAGTACCATTGTGTATTGTAATGTATGGAAATCCAAAGTAGGTGAGCAGACATGCAAGATGGAACAGCAGTGTAGCAGAATGGTCATGGCACTGACTGAACGTGAAGGGGTCATGTGTCAAATTGAGCAGTGACTAAGCCTGGGTTACCTACATCTGCGTACAGCATGCAATTGGACAGCGATCTGTGTTGCCAGCTAAACACAAGCCCACCCTAGTGCACAGGAGTATGTCACCCTTTAGGGTGTCACTGAATGCACATCATAAACCACCATTTCAGTGATGGCGAGTTCACATATAACCCAAACACTGCACAGAGCTGAAAGGAAACGTCAAGCAGAACGACAAGAACCACAGACATCACATGTGCTGCAGTACAATAATGACATCCAGGACATGTGGCATCTACATAAATACACACACAAATTGGGTCTAGCTGGAGCTATGTACAGAGTGATGCAAATGTAACATCCAATCATGATCGTGTGCGACAGACAACGTGAAGATGTGTCCAGCAGATGCGCCTGAAATAGCACAACAGGTGAAATCTCATGATGATAGTGGACCAGCGGTTATAGGCAGAGCACACACACACGAGCCAACCATGGAGAGATGAAATGCAGGAAGGTGTAGGAGTGCAGGATGGCTTGTAGCAGCATGCACATCAGGGCAGGATGACACAAGAGCTGGGAGTCAGAAGATGGACAGAACCATGGGTCAAAACTCAGATGAGGGTACAATGTGCTTACATCACAAACCTGCCAACATCTGGCCGCCAAAGAAATGGAAACGACATCTGCACGACAAGCAGACACAGCCAACAGAACAGAGATTAATCACACCGAGGACCACTCCCAAAAAACAAAAAGCAACCAAAGGTAGCACAGAACAACAACTTCCACGTCATAGCAAAGGCTGCATTCACAAGCAGTCAAGCCACCCACACAGCACGCGTGCTGGTTATAAGGACAGGCAAACCCACAGGAGAAAGCCTGAATAAATGCACCTGGTGATCTGCTGTGTTCAGATCACATCACATTTTGTATATGGTACCAGGGACACATGCACACACACACAAGGATATGTTATGCAGTGGATACAGCATGCAAAAGGAACAGAACACATCACCCGAATCGTAAAGGACCCACACATACCCCTACTTGAAACACTGACTAAATGCAAAGCCAACCCACCCACCCACCAATCAAACACAGAAACACCAAATCACAACCCAACAGTAATGAAATGCACATGGAAGAACTACCAGACCAGACGCTTCCAAAGGCTTCAATGTACCTCTGAAATTTAACTAATGCCTGTAATGGACGTGACATCTAGCGTCCTAACTGTATGCCTCCTCTTTACGCAAAACCCTACCAAGCAGCCCCAGAAATAAGACAGGCCAAATATCTTCTAGAATATAGCTTGAAAAAAAGCATTACCAGGAATCCCCCAAACCCCTACACATAATCAACCCTAGACGAATCAGACACTGTTCACAATCTGTCAATGTCCATAGCATGTCCTATGTGCCCTGTGGTCACCCTTAATGTAGCCTCCCTGGGGATGGCCCTGCCCTACCTGTAAACCCCCACCCCTTGTAATGTAATGCAGATATGACCCGCAGAAATGTTGCATCAACATACACCTACATAAATGAATAAAAACATAAAAACAACCAGAGGAAAGTAAATAACCAACAAGGGCAGTGCTTGCTGTGTGCTTGAGCTGCCCAGCAATTGCGGACAGGATAGGAGCCAATTCAACATGAGAAAAGGTGCAGCACACACCTGCTCAACCTCAATATTACCACACCCCCAGGTGTAGTGCTGTGCAAACAACATTAAGAAAGAGACCCATGCAACAGCTAATATGTGCTGCCTTGTCAACACAGAGTGAACACCTTGCTGTACACTGACGACAGACAAGGGTGTGTGTAGAGGTGATGAAGCAGCTGTAAAATAATGTTTCCGTTTCCAGATATTCCATAAAAAAATACGATGTTGTGAGGCAAACTGCTAAGCACTGTGTGAACAAACATGCCCCCAACCATACACACAAACAACACACTGAGGGCAAGCCAAACATTACATTCCAAAGGGAGGGCCTGTATGGGGATGTGCCGCACTCAGTGATGTGCCAAATTGCAGACACATACAAAGCTGTCATCAAACACCAATGTGAGCACAGGGGTCCATGGAAATTACCATCAAATCCGTAGACAAACGTGTAAATGTGGTCCATGAGTGGAGGAGCAGTCTAGTGTTCACATAAATGTCTTGCACACAAGGCAAACACGCACCATATCACAACAGCACACCATGCGCCCTGGGGCAAATCAGTGGAGGTACATGTGCAAGAAAAGCCAGGATTCCCATGGTCCCAAGGAGTCATGTGTGATGGAATGTTTAAACATTGTAATGCATGTATGTCACAGAGATAAAGTACAGAAAGAGACACATGTCTGAACAATGAACATATTTATTTTTTCTAACACGTCTCATACATACCATACACAGTGTAAACAGAATTGCAAGGTGTGTCCCACCCTGGCAAATGATGGGAACACAGTCAGCAATGTCAAAATGCACATGCCATGCAAAGGTCAACTCAAGAGCAAAACATAATGGCACGAGAATAAATGTTCATCAGGTGCATGATATGCACTGTGTAGCAGGGCCACACAACACAGCAGATGCTGCATGCCCACAATGTGTCACACACATATGCGTGCATGTAGACAACAGGTGTGGCAGAATGAGAAACCAAAACACATAACATGTCCCCCCAAACATAGCCCTCATGCAACAGAGGAGGTCACCAAATTAAAAATACATATGCTGCCAATATGTTGTAATGTGACAAACACATCTGCAAGCGAATGTCATAACTCCCACATAATGGCAGATCACCACATCAGCAATGTGTCAATGTACACCCCAAATATTATCTCAAACTGACTGACTATATGCTAACAGGTAGCAGGGACACATGAACACAGAGTGAATACAAACCACAAAACAGGCAGAAATGTGTACACATAACACCATACAGGAGGCCCCCTTGCATTGTCTGTTGGTTACACAGTCGCTGGCCACATATAGCAGGTTACATGGAATGCAGATGTGTAGCACGAAAATGGTCACCCACAATAACACACCCCAAATACAATGTCCTAATGAGAGTGTGGTAAATGCAGGGGGTAACACAGGACTGTGCAGACGTGCAATGCAAGGCGTGGCCATACATGCAGAGTGTCATGTCTGAACATCAAACAAACACAATAATTAGCATGTGAATATGCAAAGAATGGCACATAATCTCACAGTGCAACACACCGAGGTCATAGCTCCACATGTTGTGGCTCACAAACAGAGTCACTCTGATGCACAGCCACCAGCCGGACACTAACATGGTACTGTGATGCCACACATGAATGTAAACCACATTGCCGCCTACACACATCAATCAAGGATGTTGGTGGGCATGACCGTGTGTTATTGGCAAAACATGTAGCATGTCCAGGTGTGTGGCAGGTGGACATAGACAATTGCAATGCTGAAACTGTTCCCCCCTGCAACAATCACGGCTGTATGCTACAGTTGAAATAAACAGATCAGGGTATCCTGAGTGCCATGTCACACACATGGGCCAAAACTCTGCAGTAAACAACTTGTGAGGAATGTCCAAACGACACAGATGATGTCAGTCCCTGATGCGCAAACTGTACCAAAAGCAAAGGCTTCCTGACATCCAAAATATCACTTACAAAATTCCCAGGCAAACATGGGTGTGCATAGTAAAGTGTCACATGCCAATATGGCACAGTCCGAGGAGGTTCATCTGTGTCCCTGCAATCAGCAGGACTGTCAGCTACAGCATGGCACAAACTGTGTGCTGTACATGTCTGTCATGGTCAAACAAGCAGTCCAAGAGCAATAACGTCCAGCACAGGCCTGTGTGCCACTCACAGAAGTCAAACATCAAATAGGATATTTCCCATTAAACAATAACATGGTGCACTGTCCCACAACAGCTGTTGGATGAGGAGACGAGATGCACTGGAGGAAATGTGTCCATAATGTCCACTGCCCTGTGCAAAGAAAGGATAGGTGTGGCCAATGTTAGTAACCCTGCAACAACACCACAAATTGCCACAATGCACACTGCACTAATTAAAGATTGAAGTGATGGAAATGCAAACATGACAGGATATGCACATCAAATAAAACACAGATGTGAAAGGAACACTACATGTTGCTGCAGACACGGGTGTCACATGGAGATGGTTATGTTAAATACCATGTCACACAGGCATCTCACAGCTACACACTATATGCATCCCTTTTTGTGTACAGAGATGCAACATTACATGTCCATGAGATCAAATGATACCCCACAAAAGGTACAGCCAGATGTAATAACAATAAAACAAAGGTGGAATCTAACCTATGTGTCCATCATGTGTCCCTCATCAATCCCATCAACTGCTGCATATGTACACCAGGTCACAGCGAACGGAGACGATATCAGGTCAACCAGTAGAACCAACATGTAAAGTCACACATCAGGGATCTTCACATCATGCCTATGTCAGAGAGAAAAAAAATGTTGCTCAACACCAGTCCCACATAACACAGGACACAACTCTGCTCACCAGAAATGTGGGTGATGATGAATAGGTGAACAGCACTACTGTAGAGGTAACAAACCCCACAATGCCCCCCAGGTGCCCGCACCCATCAAAGCATATGACAATGTATCATGCATGTACAATGCAGCACCACATAAGCAAACCAATAAACAGCCACCAGCACAATATGCGTAGTACAATGTGACAGCTGAAATATGTGGCCTGTCTGTGCCCAAGTGCTAATTTGTGCACATAACGGTCGAGTGACATGCAAGGACACCCTGATGATGGCCTATTTAACTAAAATGGTGGAGGCAGCAGGTGTTGCTTCCGCAAAGCTAGCCCATCAAGGCCCACATGTGGATCTGTGGAAAATCTACCAGAAAACCCATTACAGGAAAAATACTGGTCACAACCGCACGTGGAGATGTGTGACAACAGGCAAATATGGGTAAGACCGGCACACAGAATATACGTGAACAACACCAGCTGCCAAATATGATACATAACAGGCTAGATGTTGTGCACCTGACATCACACACATACAATGTATCGGTAGTTCTACATACCCTGGACCCCAGCATTTCTGCTGATGTTCTGCCATGTGCTAATGACACACACCGACAGCACTGTCATCACGTATGTCCTGTGTAGTGGAAAGAAGAAACAACCTTGTCAGGTTCCAGCGCTGAACGCCACACTGCAACGTACTGTCCCCAGCTGTAATACACCAAAACATGAACCAACAACGGACTGTGCACCCTCACACTGCACAGATCTTGTACATGGGAGAGGCATCATGTACATGTGTGATGCAAATACCAAGGCCCCCCACATCCATCATATGCCTCCCCACCCTCCTGCTGTGCCACACACGTGCCAAAACAGGTGGATGGACACACCATGTTGGTGACGCATCCCAAGGTTCACACTATATGTCTGTGCCTCCCATGTTCAGACCAACACCCCCTCTCTGTGTGCAGTACCCTCCAATTTGTTTTGAAGCACAGTGTAAGTACCTGTGTCACCTGGAAATATGCCTCAATACCACCTGTATACACTGTGTAGATGCATATTGTGCATTGTACATCTCCCCCAGCAAAGAATAATGACAGTTGTGTGTTTATCATGTGATTAAATACATGGCAAGGTCAGCACCATGCCTCTCCACAATAACCACCATGTCTGCATGTCACCTTACCGTGATTGTTGCATGTTAACCCATTGTGTAACTGTGAGAAAGTTCAACCAAGGATAGGTTTGATGTCTCAATGCCCCAAATAACCCCCACATAGGTCTGTGTGTGTATGTGCATATAACATCCCTTGATAGTGTCCTCAAGGTATCTGTGTGTCTGTACCGTGCTATCCTGCCATACACACAGCACGTCCCACACGCATGAGGCAGATGTAGAGATACTATCAAATACATATGCCACCACTAAAATGGAAGACCCCATAAAATCGGAAGGGCCAACACATCTAGCGTCACATTTGCCTAATGAAATACACCCATTCAGCATCTAACCCACTGCACATCTGTATGTGTGTACATGTAATATACTGCTATGCATGACTCCACCACAAATGGACTGTAGCAATCATATGGCCCCCTGGCTGCCCACTGCACATGTCCACATAATTCACCATATCCATGCCTGTGACACCTGATGAGGCATACCTTACCACACACTGCGCTGCTGCTGCAGCAATACACGTGACACCTTGTCAGAAACACCATAGGAATGTTATCAGGTGCATGTGTACTGTGATATGTCTGACATATTGCATTGAAAATATCCAACATACAAACATAGCAAGCTGACAGGAGCAGAACACACACACACACAAACACCCACAGATTGCAGTACACAAACAAAGGTCCCGCATGAAAGCTCACCACAAACATGGACACCTCTATCACACCAAACCCCTAACCATCTGCCTGACCCAGGGCTCCTCACACACAATAACACCAAATAACTGTATCTGGGCAGCAGTTGCTAGCACAAAAAACCACTAAATGGTACTGTGACCCCCAAAAGCTCTGAAAGGTGTAGCAACACCCTCTGACCCACAACACCAACAGCTGCTACTGTGCTCTGTCCACATTGTCCATCACACACCTCTGACGACATGTTATGATGGATGTTTAAGAAAAGGACAATGCAGTGTTGCATCTGAATGGTAAATGGTCCAAACATCACCCTTTGTAAACCTCACACGCATACAACAGCACATATATGTGGGTAGATGTGCAATACATACCAGTGAATCTGTCTGCAATCAATCGACGCCTGACCGATGTGCCTGCCTGTGTGTCACCACAGGCACGTACAGGGGGGCACGGTGGATCCTCCTCCACATCCTCATTAATCTCTGCAGGGATACCATGCCTGAGAGCAATGTTGTGCAGTATGCAACAAGCTACGATAATCTCTGCAACAGTCATTGGCGAATATTGTAAGGCCCCACCTGATCTATCCAGACACCTGAAGCGACTTTTCAAAACGCCAAAGGTGTGTTCTATGACTGAGCGGCTGGATGCGTGGGCCTCATTGTACCTCCGCTCTGCACGTGTCCGTGGTTGACGCACAGGTGTCAGGAGCCAGGGCCGACACCCATACCCTGCATCACCTGCAGAGAAGAATGTTGCATGTGAATGACTGAGCGCATGACACCATAAATTCACAGATGTATAGACGAGAGACATAACCCACAACACATCAGGACAGACATATTTTACATCACAATTATCCACCAGACCTAACAACTATTCTGATAGAAATACAACAAATGCCGTGTCAGGTCTGTAGAGACATGTCAGAGAACAACACAATCCCACCTTGTCCCCCCAAAAGAGTCCTATGTTGAGCACACGTCCCATGTTATGTGGCTCATGTTCTCATCACCGACACCATCACCACCAATGGTAGAGTACGCGATAAAAACACACATGACACATACAAACAATATATGTTTGCAAAGTAAAGAACACAATAATGTTTGCTGGGCCAATGTAGGCGCACACACACAACATGTTTGACTGTGATGTCAGCCAGGATGAACACAATATCACCATGACACCCCATGTCCTCAAAGGTCGCCATATCTACATATAGCAGTATAACGTCAAATGCTGTTGACCGCTGTCAACAAACCATCTCAGTAGACACCATGTCTACTGTACCCTCACCGTTCCATCCTTGTTAAGTTGTGCTCCACAGAATATGACATTGTAGGCCACATGATTTGTAAAACATCACAGCTACTGAGTATGACAACGTTCCTGTGTATGTCCCACCAATACCCCTACGTCTGGCCAAAAACATAGGCCCACGTCTTTGCAGTCAAATCTCCCAAATGATGAGTCACATCAGGAGAATCACGGACAATGACGCCTCAGCACTGCACATGTGCAGTGCGCAAAGGTAATGCTAACCCCAGCCCGGCCCCACCCCTGTAATGGCAGAGGACAAAAGCATTTGCACAGCTATGCAAAAATGTACACCCAATAGCAAAGGCAAGCAACATGCATCATATGTTGTCAACCCCCCCCCTGTCCAGCAAACAACAGCTGACAGACCCATGAATGATTGAGTGTGTGGCCCTCACACGCACATGACACGCATTAGGAGCATGGATTGTAAATAACACACGTCTGACATGACCTAACACAGATACAATCTAAACCCATGCATACACAGGTGGGTGGAAATGCCCCCCCCCATCCCTGTGTGCAGAAGGTATACAGACACAAGTGCCAATACACACCCGACACACACATCTGAACAGTTGCATATGTTCCGTAACAACACCAGCATCTCCACATCACATATGGCTGTGAAACGGATGTGACATGGCTAATCATGTCCCCTGTTAAACAACGTCTACAGTCCTGTAATTATGTAAAGTCACAACAGTTGTCGGTTTGCTGAATGGGAGTTCATGTTGCTATAGCACAGTGGGCAATATCTGCAACACATGGGTAATGTTACGTAAACACATACATATATGACTAATCTTCGAAGATATATATGGAGATACTCACCCAGCAATATACAGTCACCGTAATGTCCATCCTCAAATTCCCTAAATAGTGCTGAGCGATGCAGGATATAGGAGTCATGGGTGGACCCTGGAAACCTTGGGACCACATTCAGAATATGCAGATTAGCATCACATACAACCTGAACATTCAGGGAATGGTAGTGTTTGCGGTTGCGGAACACCACCTCCCTGTCTCTGGGCGGGACCAGGGCAACATGTGTGCAATCAATAGCTCCCATCACGTGTGGTATCCCGGCTAACGCCTCAAAGGCCTGGTCCAGGGTCTCCCAATGTTGCCTACTGTGGGGAAGGGCTATGTACGTCCCCACCCGGCTGACCATAGCACGCAGTACTTGGTGGAGACAGCGTGAGAAGGTGGGGCGGCTCATGCCACCCACTGTGGCCACAGATGACTGGAAACAGCCAGAGGCAAAGAAATGTAAGGCAGCAAGGAGCTTGACTACACCTGGTATGGCATGGGACCGGCTAGTCAGGGGCTCAAGGTCAGGTCTCAGATCCTCATACAGCCCCCTAATAGCCCTTGTGCTCAGTCGGTACAGGGAGATGACCTGGTCCTCACGCATGCCCTGGAGCTGGGCCCTGGGCCTATAGAGCCGCAGCTGCCGAGCCTGCACCTCAGTACGCCGTCTGTGCCATCGTCTGAGTTGCTGCGGGTCTACACCCATGCCCTGTGCCACAGCCCCATGGACATCATCTCCCCTGTCCAGCAACCGTAGCATCTGCCCACGTCTTTGGGCACATGCAACAACTATTATGTCCTCCATGTAAAGCCCTCTGTGACTACACAAGCACAAACACACAGACAAACACAGACACACAGACACACAGACACACACACTTGCCCAAACACTGCACAAATGGCAAACCACCACAAACATCAAAGACAACAGACAACTCCCACAATATGGCTCACTACAGTTGCTCACAGATTCTCCAAACAAACACACGCCGCGCCTACCAAAACACCCTCAATGTTGCTGACTGAGCACCCTCTTTTTATACAGTGTACTGTTATTTTCCGTTTTTCGGTACCGCGCCGCGTGGGCGCAGTGCGCATGCGCAGGAGGTCACGCATCGCCGCCTGTCTGTGCGTGCCGCGCATGTGCAAGCGTTGTCACGTGTGCGTGTGTATGACTGCGACGCGCATGTGCCAATTGGGGCGCATGTGCGTTTGGGTGTGCGCGGAGCCCATGTGACCCCGTTACGCATGGGCGTATGCGTTTCACCAAAGTCATGATGCAAACACAAACGGTCATGCGCTAAGAGTGGCGCTTGCATGTCGCGCAAGCACCTTCAAAGGCCAGCGCATGAGCATGCGCAATTCAACACAGGTGCGTCGCACAAGCAGCGCCGTCGCCGACGTCCTGCTGCAAACAAACGCCCACGCGTTAAGAGTTGCGCCTGCGCATAACGCACACAACCATAGAGCGAGACGCATGAGCATGCACAATTAAACACAGGTGCGTCGCACAAGCATTGACGTCACACAGTGGCGCATGCGCAACGTATGCACCGTCCACAAAACTACAAATGCACCCAAACGGAAGCAAAATGTTGAGGGTTGGTTGAGGAGTCAGAGCGAGTGTATACAGAGTTGATGTACGTGAGAGGTGGTGTAGTGAGAGGTGGGTCAGTGTCAGTTGGGTAGCCACATTTTCCCGTGTTCTTTGATAAGTACCCATATCTGTAGTCTGTCATTGTGTGTGTTACCTTGTCTGTGTATTGTGTTAGTGACTGTTCTGTTCCTGTGCTGTGTGCCTTGTGGTGGGGTCGTGGTTGCGGTGTCTGTCCCGTGCCTGTTGTGGGAGGGGCGGAGGGGGTGAGGTGCAGTGGGGAGGCGAGTGGTGAGGTGAGTGGGGAGCAGAGAGGAGGGAGGAGGCCGATGGAGAGACAGACCCGAAGCCAGCGGGGGAGGGGGAGTGACAGGGAGACACACAGGGGTACAGAGAGAGATAGGGAGCCAGGGACAGAGACAGAGAGGGATAGAGAGAGGGATAGGGATAGGCAGGGAGGGACACAGACAGAGAGGGACAGAGAGAGGGGGAGAGGGAGACTGAGGGTGGGGGAGGCTGAGCCTGGTGTTTTTGCGGGTGAGGTGGTGCCGCCAGTACCACTAGAGGCAGGGCCTGCGGGGACTGAGGGACCTGTGGAGGTGGGGGCAGTGCCAGGGCCATCAGTACCTGCACAGCCTGCTCCCAGCAGGCACACAGGGAAGAGGAAGCGTGTCCCTGTGTCTGAGGCTCTCAGGAGGAGGGCAATAAAATTCACAGACGCTGAGAACCACAACCTCCTCTCCATGGTCCTTGAAAATTACGAGGTTCTGTTTGGCCGACAGAGCACAAGGACAGGCACAGCAGGGCGTAAGGCGGTGTGGGAGGCGGTCCAGCGAGGGGTCGCAGAGGCAGGGGCCCCCCCACGGGACATAGATAGCCTGAAGAAAAGATATTCCGACATCAAAAGAGGTGTACGGCAGCACCTCTGTGCCGAAACACAACATGCTAGGGGTACAGGAGGAGGGGGCCCCCTGCCAGCCATGCTGGCCATGTTGCTGGTCGAGCAACAGCTGGCCGAACGCCTCGGTCCGGTCTACACCTATGGTCTGCCTGCGCTGCTGGATACTGCAGATCCACATGCAGGTAAGTATGTCATGCATATCCATCACATCGCATAACCTCCCTGAGATGATCAATGTGTATACAGCTGACATTTGCAGATGCACACACATACCTATCTCCCCATTCCAAGGATGTCGTTAGCCTTGTGTCTGAGGCTGTGTGCACACCCCATCATACCCTATGGTGTCCAACACATAGACACAGTGCGAACACTATGTCGGTAGACGTGAGGGTCAGAGATGTTTTGCGCAATGTGTCTGGGGTTGTTTTCCCTGAGGGTGGAATGATAAAGCGGTCCGTGTAATCATATGTAGATGGTGATTACTGTCTGCCACCACATGGTGGCATGGAACAGTTGTAATGGAATGTATATTTGCCAGGATAGGGGCGAAGGGGAATGGTCACCACAAATGCAGTATACGGAAATATACATCCACACTGTATTTAACAATCCGTCATGTGTTCATGTTTTACAGAGTATTGTAAACATGGGAAACACACTATAATGTACCTGTACTGTAACCCAGTTACCCAGCCGCGTCATGTGTCCCTTGTCAGGATCACTGACGGCTGGTACACACACAGCAGATGTATGAGGATAGTGGAGGAACATCCAGGCCTTGCCGTAACAATCCCTGTCAGTCTGACACGTTCTGCAAACCCTTTGTCATGCAACACAATCATGGACCATTGGGAAGCCAAGGGTATATCAACCACGAGGGTTCCCCATGATTGCACAAACCTTTGGCCATGTCTGTCATCCACATCTATGGGATCTCAGAGTTCATTACAGGGTAACTATGGCGTCAGTACAGCTGGACTGTTTGCAGGGCTCACCCCACTTTGACAAGGGTATTGCTGGCAGATGTCAGATGTGGATGACACATGATGTTATCTGTGTCTAAACATCTCTGTCATGCATTGTTGGTACCCCTCTCACACCTGTGTGTGTATGCAAGTAGTGGATGACACTAGTTAATATTATGTGGCGTGTCCGTGAACCATGTCTCACACGTACGACACTCAGATTCCCCCTGGATCATATCCCCTCCATATAGATATGTTGTTTAACGTACACAAGAGTACATGGTACATCTCACAGATGTGTGTGGATATATTCTGGGTATGTCCCAACCCACGTCAGCCTGCATGCACCCGCCCTCTCAATGTCTGCCTGTAATTAGGTGAAAGACAGTGGTCAGCCAACCGTGCTGCTACTAGAAACTGTCACTGGGATGAGGGACACCATGTACCATGTCGTGGGGAGTCCACGCATATTTGTGCCCACTCTGTCCACCCCCCCATGGGTCAGCTGTTCCCCCCAGAGGGCCGGCCACCATTCCTGTGTCTCTCACTGCACACACACCTCACATTTTCCGGAATGGTCTTGCCAGTCACAGGATCACCCTGCAAAACTGCTGGTGTGTTTGCAAAGACCGTGCCATATGAATTCTGCTAGCCATTGCTTGCCCTAACCAGCCAAATGTTACAGCAAAATGTGCATGTCCCTGGCCTTCACATTGTTTCACATCCCCATCTTCTGCTCCCCTTGCTCCCTGCCACCCACCCTCTGTCACTCTGTCTCTCTGTGTTTAGCAAGCTGCCCCTGCATCGGGCAGTTAGCCCCCTGATGTGCTGTGGTCCATCAGTGTCCCAGTCATCCCCCTCTCCCAAGGTGATGCGTGTTAGCTGATTGGACATGTGTTCCGTGTTGTAACTATATAAAAGGGTGCATGCACCTGCATGAACAGAACCTTACACCTGGACGACATCTGTCCACATGGACTTTGTGTGTGCAATCATGTCACAATTCCCCCCCCATGTCACACCACAAAAACACCACAAGATGCAATACACAGAGGGACAAATATGTAGCTGTGTGATACACAGATGTCATGTACCCTACATAGGCTATGATTTGCTGCCAGCCCCATGGCCAATGACTATCCTGACGGGGCCCCCCCCCTCCCAACGTATCAGGGATAGTACATCCTTCACACACATCCCATACAACCTCTGAGCGGGTAGTTTTAACAGGACTAGGGATCGTGGGGATCATGTATCTGTGGCATGTGTAGAGGTAATGCACATACCCATTCACTTGCAATCTGGCTCAGTGCTATCACCCTCCCCTACGTCACACTCACACATGTACATGGCCAGTCAAATGTGGTGACATGTGACTGTTGGGGGGGACGGGGACAGCACAGAGTATGGGTGGTGGTGCACCATGGGTAGCCTAGTATCCACACCTGCCAGTACAGCAGGCAGACAGTACAGCAGTGCGGGCATAGATATTCCCTGACACATGTTATGGGAAATGTCCTGGCCAGGTGTGTCAATACACGTACTAACATGACCGAAGGGCAGATGTGTCACCCTTCCCCTGACCCTGTGGCTGCAGTAACACATGACCTGTGCTCTGATGATGACATATGTCCACCATGAGATATGTTGTGTACCCTCTCAGTTGCAGCTAGCCCTGTATTGGCGTGTTTATCCATGGCCCCCACCTAGGGTACAGGGAGACATCCAACATGTGGTACACATCCCAGCAGTGTGTGACACTGTTCCAGACATGTCATGGAGTAGAAGCCCCTAAACAACTGCACCATCACTGCCCTATGTCATCTCATCTGTCACTGTGCATTTGTGTGTGACTGTTTCCTGTTTATCTGACATACTCTACGCACACTGCTACATGTGCCTGTCAATTGTTTCAGGATCCTCTGCAGTGGTATCGTCCTACATTGTAGGTTCGTGGAAAGTACATGTAGCACTGGGGAGACAGTATGTCCCATGTGAATATGCCGTGAGCAATGGCATGCACACCCAAACCTAGACTATCAAGGATGGAGTACCTGTTGGTGCTGTGTAGCCCTGTCAGCACATACATTACACACATGGGGTGTGGGATCGACTGCTGAATAGATGGCTATATGAGGATATAGTCAAACTTGGAGGCCACACAGGGCATGCACGGCTGACTCCCAGACCAGTTTTAATGACACAGGTACATGGTGTTGGGCGATAGGTATGTGGGTATGTGGGGGCTCTGTATGTACCACACATTCAGGGTACTCTGAATATCACATATGGGTGGTCTGGATCACACACGTAGATGTTGCTGTACAGCTTACACATATGTATCTATCTGTGTGTGCACACAATACAGGTGACTATAGTACATTGCCGACACATGTGGAGCAGGAGGAGGAAGAGGAGGAGGAGGAGCTGGAGCAGGAGGAGGGGGAAGAGGAGGTGTGGCACGCACCTGGAACAGAGAGCCCTGATACGGTGGTTGATGTGGGGATTAGTCGCCAGGGGGAGAGGCCTGGTCCCCGGGAGGGTCACATGGGACCTCCACGGAGCCCCACACCACTAATGTTGTCTGCAGCAGGATATTCTGCAGCAGCACCAAGGCGCAACGAAACTGGCGAGGATGTGCTACTACATGAGCTGCGTGCCCGTGGTGCTGCATCGCAACGCGACAATGAAGGTGGGTAATTAACATTCCTTCCATGAACCATCACTATGCTGTGTGTACATAGGCTCACAGATGTGCACCCTGGGGCGGGCCTGTCAAGGTTTAAGATGCCACACAAAGACACTTGTTGTTACAGAAGCTATCTTTGTGACACACATCAGCGTGCACTATGTGCAACACAGTGCTGGCATGGGAATCAAAGTGTGAGCCACACATGCACAGCATCCTATATATCATGACACACAATTGTTGTGTCGGACCAGTACCAGCAAGCAATCACTGTGCCACAGGGTATACATCCCCTATGTTTACTGTGCAGTGTGTTTGCCCACACACCTGTGCACAGCTAAGAGGGAGATGTGGAGGGGGCGTGGCCACCACACACAAAACACACACACCTCTAATCCATCTCAGGGGTGTGTATGTGGTGTATGTGACAGCATACCCTCTACAGCTGTGATATGCGTGTCCACATTACACATTACACATTTGAGTTACCTAATGTTTGTGCCTTTGTTGCCCAATGACACTGTTACACACAGCCTGACAGCCAAGAGAGTGTTTACAGCTACAGATGCAGATGTAACAGTACTGATGCGTCAGGTGCCTCTGTTTGTGAGGGAACACCAAATGGTGAACATATAACAGGACAGTGTAGGCCTCCTGACTGTAGCACACCCATGTGCCATTGCTACATTGTGACAACTGTCCCGTGCAGCAGCGCAAATCAGGGTTCACATACACAGGCGGGACATATGTTTGATATGCAACGTGATAATGGCCCCATCCCACATAGGCTTTATCAACAGGTGTCCACACAGCATCATAGACGACATTATCGTGTACAGTGCCTCATACACACAGAGAGCACTATTTCCACACTGGACAGGATCAGATGTTCCTTTCCCCTGTTTTTGGGGGGCAACACGCCCCTGCGGTCACCTGAATGCCCACAACTAGGGTTGGCTGTGTGACATACAGCCAGAGTGGCGACGCTGTCCCGCACATGTATATTCCTAATGTACAGTCGTCTGAGGCGGATGGCCATTAGGGTCTATATGCCATATTACGTGTCCTTGCATCAGCATTGTGGATGAGGCCATCAGGTGATGTGGCTGGGGGGACAGAAAGTGAAGTCCAAACTGTATGGCATCACACAGGTAACCTGTGATGAGGCCAAGTTGCGTTTTGGGGTCAGCAGCTACACAGGCAGACCCGGTATAGGTTCCCCTGACCCCAAACAGACACAATATCCCAAATCCCAAACCTACATCCCCAAAAGGAAACGTTAAGCTGCGACAGCAACAGACTATTCAGCACCCTCCTGACATTGCAGATCCAGACAGTTCACGTGAAAAAAACAGTTCACACTCACGGTAACATGCCCATTCAAACATGTATGTACAGTTGCGCTCATCCGCTGGGGAATACCTTGTGATGCCATGTGGCATGGTAGTCAGGTCGATGAACAGCAGTCTCATACAGGTCCAGCATGTGAGCAATGGCTGTATGGACAGGTCAGGTTGTGCTCACCTTCCCCTGGCGTCCACAATAGCCTATAGACGGCAGACACACATTCCATATTTTGACCCACCACACCCACTACAGATGCTATACATTGGCCCTGGCAAAGGCACATTCCATGACATGACCAGGGGATACGTAAGTTTGTGTGCCAAATGCAACTGCTAGCTCACCCTCTGTGCTGTGCGACGCAGGGGCTGGTATACATCCAGGGACATCTGGCCTGTGGCTTGGTGTGAGCAGACTGCTCATTCGCGCCCACTAGGGATTCCGTCCTCCCTCTTGACATATCTCACAGACACATGCCCTCTTTCCCCTGAGGGATCATACATAGGTGACGTGTGTTGTAACGTGAGTCCTCACATCATTCCATTCCTAGGCCGTGGAAAATGTTTTGCCCCATGCCCGTGGTTTGGACGGTTGGTCTCCAAGTGACAGCTGTAGTACCTGGGATCCTCACACATTTCATTCCCCCCTCTGACCCTGCTACTTGCATTGTAGGTTTGGGTTATCCACCTCGGGATACCAAGATGTCTGAGCCCTGCATTGCTGTATCCACTACTGGACTACGCAGCATCCCTGTGTCATAGTGCTCACCAGGCTCTTGCCTCCACAGCACATTGTCTCGTGGTTGGTGTATGCCCTGGGCTACCCTCACCTGTCGACTGCCACAGTTGAGATGCCTGCCATGTTGCCGCCCTCACAGTGTACACCTTCTTTCACCCTACCGTGTTTGTGGCGACTGGGTGTGCCTGTAGGCTAGCATTGGATGTGTTTGTTTGTGAGCTATGTTTCCTTTGGGATGTATGCTTAGGTGAGCCATCCCCCATGTACGGGTACACCCTTTGTCCTCTTTCCTACCCAGGGCTGTGTGTCAGCAGGAGCAATGCAATATGCAACACTGCTGTGTGCATTTGGATGGATGCTAATATTGCACCGTGGAACAACACATGTCAATAGGGCCCGTGATGTGTTGTGACCCGCTTCACACCTCACTCCTGCCTTGCCTGCTGCCAGGCACAATCAGGGATGGCCCACTCCCCTATATCCAGGGCTGAACACACTTATCTGAGGCCTGTCACTAGCATTTGCATGCCTAGCATACCCCTGTACATGTACGTCTGGAGTCTGGGACCCTGTGCAGCAGCATGACTACATCACCATGGCCCTTGAGGGCACACAACATGGGCCCCAAGGTGTACATGCACTGTTTTCTGCCCACTGGGGTCACCCCCGGGAGGGGTTGGTGTTGTGAGAGAACCTTAGCTGTCACCCACATGTGGGAGTGTTGGGTCAGCCCTGGGTATGTTTCTGGGAACCGCTGTTCACACCCCATCGCACATTGTCATGAGCACTGCACTGGTCACATGGCCGGTGTGTGTGTGTCCATCTGCTCGACCCCAACGTTCCCTGCCTGTATGCATCCCATATCTCCTACTCATTGTGTATCCCCTGGTGTTGTTGCAGTCAGTCGCACACCCTCCAGCCACCCACACAATGTACACTTATCTGCTGTCTGTCTCTAATAGTACTGGTACATCTGATGGACGTTGTCTAGTTCTTGCACAGACAGTGTATCCGTGTGTCTGTGTCTCACAGCACATTTTCAGACGGCTGCCTAGTGTGTGTGAACTTACACAATCTTGATGATGCATATATTCATATGATACATGAAAGGTATTGTGGGTAATGTAGTTCATTAACCACAAACACAGCCGGAGACAATACCTTTGTTGTGAAACCAGTGGTAAAGCCAATAACCAACGTCTTTTATTGATGGGGTTTAATTCACCCAGCACAAGTATGCTTGGTAGCATATAAATGAGGTTACTTGCTTGCAGTATTTATTTATTTTTATTTTTTATTTTATTTTATTTTTTTTTAAATTCTTTATTTATCAGTTTCCAAACTTAACAATCATAACATAACATAACATAACAATCAGGCATATACTTCCTAAACATAACTGGCAAGCCAGCCACGTTGACAGTAACCATTTAGTTTTTATGCGACGCGACCATGGGGAGAGGGAGGGGGGGAGGACCACGAGTGCCTTACCTCCGTAACGTCAGGTTCCTCTATATTAGATAGGGCCTATTTTCACATGAGGGCGTCCCATTTGTTTAGTAGGTTTCTGGAGACCTGGTTCTGCTTAACATACGCGATCTCACAGGAGTGATGGTAACAGACCAAGCTCCACCAGTATTCCACATTTAACATGCTGAAAGTTTTCCAGTGACTCAGAATGGCCTTTAGTGCCAAACTCAGCATTAGGTCGAAGAGAGGGTGGTGCTCCTTTTTTAGATCAGGAATACCCGCCAGGGATTTATAAATAACAATCCTGAATGTTAATGGGGTGTTCATCCGGAATAGCTGCTGTAGCCGCCGCCATACCCTTTGCCAATAGGTCGTCAAATAAGGGCAGTAATACAGCATATGCGCGAATGTCCGCACCGCAGCACCACAAGACCAACATTGATCATCCTCCTGCGCCTGCCACTTGGCCGTCTTCACTGGGGTCAGGTATGCGCGATGTGCAAGGAAATACAACATCTGTGTGAGAGAGGCAGCTCTCGATATCCGTATCTGAGATCCCCAGAAGGAATTCCACGTTTCCGATGTGGGGAGGGGCCCCACCTCGGTTTCCCATACCAATTGAGCCCCTTTGGGACTGCGACTATCCGCATTTCGGAGGAGTTCGACGAACTTCGATATTAGTTGAGTTCCCATTCGAAGTTCCTGCATCCGATGATAGATTGGTCGTCCACTGTCCAAGTGTAGGGGTGTAACCCCAGCCTTGCTCAAACAGTGGCGCAACTGACCCCACTGAAAGAAGCATCTGTATGGTAGTTGAAACTCCTGCTGCAACTCTGGGAAGGATTTAAACTTCTGTCCATTGATCAGCTGTCCCAATTGTAGAATACCTTGATGTATCCAGGTGGTCCACGCTATGCATCTCCCTCCTATTTGAAAGCGCGAGTTGAGCCATATTGGAGTAGCACTTGTAAAAATCTGCCCATCCTCAAGGAGTGGCACAACATGTTTGAAGGCTTGCTGGGTGGCCTTCAGGATCGGATTACTTATCCACATGCGTCACTGCCGCCCCTATGCGCAGGTGTAGTGGAAGCGGTTCACTGGCAACTTCTTCTACTACCAACCAACTGGGGGCTCCCTGGATCTTTGACTCCTCCGCCCACCAGGAGCCCTGTTTTAGCAGAGCCGAAACATGATACCAGTAGAAGTCTGGAAAATGTACTCCGCCCTGTTTTTAGGGAGCTTCAGTTTCCACGCCGCGATCCGAGGCGTCTTCTTCGCCCATAGGAAGGCCAACAACTTTCTCTCTAAATCAATATAGAATTTCTTATCAAATAGTACCGGTATCATACTTAAGATATAAGTTATCTTGGGAACTATGACCATTTTAATGGTTTCCAGTCTGCCCACCAGGGTAAATTCAATGGTGACCATTTATGAATATAATCTTGAAGTATCTCGGTGCAGCGGTGTACATTAAGGGAGACCGTGTCATGTAAGTTGGTACCGTAAGTAACTCCCAGGTACTTGAAAGATGTTTTTTCAATTTGAAACGAGTACCTTCGAAGATCCTCTTCTAAGACTGTGGCCGTGAGAGGAATGCTGATAGTTTTGTTTAAATTTAGCTTGTAGCCTGAGATAGTAGAGTATTCCTCGATAGTCTTTAGGGCAGCATCCACTGAATTGATATCTAGAAATAGCAGCAAGTCATCAGCATAGGCCGATACTTTACAATGGTACCCCTCCAGTTGCATTCCAGAGATGTTGGGCAGCTGCCGGATTTGAGAATCAAAGGTTCCAAGGCGATGTTAAATAGCAGAGGTGATAGGGGACACCCCTGCCGGGTTCCCCTTGTGAGCTGGAACTCCGATGAAAGAGCATTATTCGCAGCTACACGCGCAGTCGGCTTGGTGTACAGCAGTTGGACACTCTTCTGGAAACTGTCGGGCACCCCCATCCAGCGCATGACTTGAAATAAGTAGGGAAGCTCAACCCTATCAAAGGCTTTTCTGCGTCGAGCGCTAGGCCCATTATAGGTCGGACCTCCTGCTGCGCCTTCCGGATGAACATGGGCCAGCAGGCACCCGTTATCTACGGTGGATCTCCCGGGCATGAATCCGCATTGGTCTGGATTGGATTAACGTCTCCAGAACTTGGATAGCCGACTAGCCAAGATCTTAGCATAGATCTTATAATCTGCATTTAATAAAGATATAGGTCTATAATTCTCAACTCTTTGAGGGTCTCTCCCCGGCTTGGGGTGTATGACTATCGTCGCAGCTGCCAGTGCACCAACGTTGGGCATTCATCTTTAACCCCGCTATAGTAGAGCATTAACTCCGGTATCAGTTGTTCCGAGAAGGCCTCGTAAAATTCCACTGGCAGCCCATCTGGGCCACTGGCCTTTTTTGGGCTAATTGTTTGATAGCAGTGCGTATCTCCTTACTCGAGACTGATAGGGGCTTCAATACACTGTGTAGCTGCTGTCTCGTGAGGCAGGGGCCGTCTATGGAGGAGACAAAGTCTAAAAAGGCTGACTCATCACATTCAACTTCAGACTGATAGAGTTTGGAGTAAAAGGCTTCGCACCAGCGTTAGAATTTCATCATCTGCCACCTGTAATGTTCCGGCAGAGTCTTTCAGCCCTGCTATCCGGGTCGCCGCACGCCTGGTTTTTAAGGAATTCGCTAGCAGCGAGCTAGCCCGGTTACTTTCATGGTAGTACCGCCCCTGCTGAGCTCTAAGGGACTCGCTGACTTCATTATGTAGGATATTGTTGTACTGGAGCCGAAGCTTCTGAAGTCTAAGGAGAACCGTCGGGTCAGCCCATTTCGCAAGGAGCCGTTCTTCGCCCGCTCGTATTTCAACTTCAAGTTCCATCCTTTTCGTCTCGTCAGCCTTACTTGTACGTATTTTATATGAAGTCATGTGCCCACGAATATTGGCTTTGAAAGCCTCCCACCAGGCCCACGTCGGGGTGTCTCCATACTTATTGATTAGCAAAATACTCAGTGATAGCTTTCTTTATAGAAATTTGAAAATCCTCTTCAGCCAGCCAGCGTTTCTCAAAGAACCAGCGCACCTGGGACTTTTTAACAGGGCCCTCAGTAAGATCCAAGAGGACCGCTGAGTGATACCGAGACTGTCCTGGGTAGCATGCTAGTATCCACAATCTGAGGTAGTAGTGTTTTAGAAATGAGGAAGTAGTCGATCCGGGTTTGCGAGTTGTGGGGCAGAGAATAATAGGAGTATTCTTTGTCATTAGAGAGAAGAGGTCTCCAGGGATCTACCAGCCCAAGTATTCCCATCATGTTCAATAATTTCCTGGAGGATTGAGGCTTATGTTGTGCCTTATAGGGAGTTCTATCTAAGAATGGATCTTGTATGAGATTAAAATCTCCCCCTAGAATTATGTGTGAGGATCCAGCGGCTATTAATTCCTGAGTGACAGTGACGAAGAATTGCGGGTCATCAATATTGGGGACCATATATCGTCATGAAGGTGAAGGTTTCACCTCTAAGCCGCGCTGTTATCTTTGCCCACCGGCCTGCAGGGTCAATTTTGGGCGCTTGTATTTCAACAGGGAGGGTTTTCTTAAACAGCACAATAACCCCACCCTTTTTTTTATGAGCGGGTGCGGACAGAGCGTTCTGATAGATCCCATCAGCCACTTTATGAGATTCGGGAAGAGAAAGGTGGGTCTCCTGCAGATATACTACATCTGCTTTTTTATGTTTACAATAGGTTAAGATTTTCTTCCTCTTTACAGGGTTAATGATTCCTTGGACATTCAGGGACAATACCCTCAGTTGGCAATTAGCCATAATTTGCCCTAGAGAGGCTCGGGAGGGTGGCACTCGCAGTCATCTGCCCCAAATGGGAAAAAGGCACAATGCTTCTAGGGTCTAGACATATACAACCCGACTGTTTAATGCCAATAACTACGTTAACTTGCATAGTGAAGCCCAAGCCGCCCATCTTGGCCCAACCATCCCCCTCTCTAAACATCATACCTACATTCTGCGAGCTATATTAAGGTGGACAGAGTTTCAGCACTTACACTAAGGAGAAGCTCACCATAGAGGTAATCGATGAAAAACTGAGCAGCAACATTTATAGGAGCTCCAACGACATGTCCTTTATTCACTACAATACAGA